>JAJONR010001238.1:0-21114 GCA_029582245.1 Solanum etuberosum | reverse complement strand
TTATGAGATTATGCTTGTAGTAATTGTTCTAATTGAATCATGTTATTATCCATGTCTAATGTAGTAATTCTAGATGTGTTGATTCAATGTGATCTATGGACCTTGAAGGGCGAGGTATGTGAATTATGCATGATTATGAGGGCTATGTATATGTTTAAGTACACTTTGAGAGTAATATGATCATGACTATGATGTAATTATGGTGTTGTTGAAAGGTTATTCTCACATACACACACTTATGAATGAAGTATGAATGAAGTTTCTATGATTATGATAATGATGATGTGTTATTTGAAAGGCCATTCTCGATTATACACTTGTGAATGAAGATGACATGTTGTGAAAGGTTTTCTCACAATATGGGAATTCTTAGGTTGAAAGGCTATTCTCACCTATTGAATCTATGAGCTATCTTATGAATGATGTGGGATTGAGATGGAAACTCATACGTGAGTTGAGGCGGGGTGTCTAGTAGCAATCCCTTGAGATGGATGCCCATACGTGAGTTGAGGCGGGGTATCTAGTAGCAATCTCCATATCCCATATCTTCCATAATAATGAACTAAAATAATGAAAAGTTAAGTACTATGTGGGGAATAATGCTAAGAACCGAGTGGATATTGATTGAGATGGAAACTCATACGTGAGTTGAGGCGGGGTTTCTAGTAGCAATCTCTTGAGATGGATGCCCATACGTGAGTTGAGGCGGGGTATCTAGTAGCAATCTCCTTATCCCATAACTATGTGCCCACATAAGTTATTAGCTAGTGGATCCACCTAAGCTAAATGTTACCGGTTCTACCTTAGGCAAGTAGACCAACCCTTTTCGGTGTGGGTAACACCGAGTTCCATGATTCACTCACATGGTCTATGTCGGTTAAGGCTTACCCCCACAATAAATGGTTATGAACTATGGCTTCTCAAGAAGTACTACTTAGTGTGGGTGGGAGTATGGGACTTCATTCATGCATTGCACAAGTAGGCTTTGAGAGTAGTTATGGTGTGTTCCTTTTATGTTATGATGGTTATGAAATGAAGTATGCTTAATGTGGATTGTTGCTATGAGTTGCTTTCCTTGATATGACTAACTATATGTGAATGTTTCCTTGTTTATGAGAATTAACAAATGATGATATCAAAGAATGGTAAGTATGATTATGGTGGCCTAAAAGTGGTACTTAGTGTAGATGGGATTATGGGATCTTTATCTATGAATTGCATAAGTATAACTTAGGGTTACTTATGAGATGGTTCTGTTATGCTATGATGGTCTATGTGTTGAATATGCTTATGACTTATGCTTTTACACTAATGTGCATGATGGTTCTCAAACTTGGTAAAGTGCATGCTTTTCAACTAAACGGTCCTTTTTAGAATGTTTTTAAGGTTTTTATGCATGGCTATCTTACTTAGTGCATTTTTTTACTAACCCATATTTTCTACATTTTTTCTATAAGTGTAGGCTCCGGTTCCTAAGGTGATCTTCTAGTGGTTCAAGCTTGGATCGACTATTCTCCTAGCTTATGGTGAGTCCTCAAGATTTGAGGACCGATAAGTCAATTGTAGTTCCTTTCTAGTTATTTCATTGTTGAAGTATGTTGTAAGGGCGGTGTCCCTATTTGATTCAAAGATTGTATTAGATGGCTATATTGAGGCAAGTCTAGACTTCCACTTGGTTTTATAAAAGACTTCGATTGTATGGATAAAGTTTTAAATTCTGCATCATTTCTATTGCTTTATGTTATGATATGCTAAGGGGAATGTATGAGACCTTTCGAGGTTGAATACGCCTTGTTACATCTAGGGGTACCCCTGGGTCGTGACAAACTTGGTAATCAGAGCACAAGGTTTAGAATGATTCTAGGATGATGTCTCATAAGCCACGTCTAGTAGAGTCTTGTTCATAGTGTGAAGTACGCCACATTCATGAATGAGAGTCTATAAGATGATTAGGAAACTACAGTTCTTTCATTACTCTTAAGTCGTGCGATAGATTTTAATTCTATAAGGTCCTTTTTCTAAATCCTTATCCGGTGGTCTACAGGACATGACTACTCAGGGCGCTTTCACCGGTGGATTTGAAGGAGACAATGGTGATCAAGGAGATCCTCCTCAAGCTCCTTAATTTCTGGTTGCATTAATGACTAATGAGAAGATTAGGTATGGCTTTCAATAATTGACTCAAGATGGAATAGAAACTCCGGAATCTTATGGGTCAAAGATGGAGGAAGATCCTCAAGAGTTTATAGATGAGGTCTCTAAGGTGTTGGACTTTGTGGGAGTGACTCCGGTAGAGAAGGCGAAATTGGCCGCTTACCAATTGAAAGATGTTGCTCAAATGTGGTATATTCAATGGAAAGAAGTGAGGCCGGTAGAAGTGGGGCCCATGGAATGGAAGAGGTTTAAGAATGGGTTTCTTGATAGGTTTTGTCCTTTGGAGATGAGAGAGGCTAAGATACTTGCATTTACTAACCTTCGGCAAGGTAGGATGAGTGTTGAGGAATATGCTCGGATGTTCACTAGGTTGTCAAGATATGCTCCACCTATATTAGCTGACCCTAGGTCGATAATGAGTAAGTTTGTGTAGTGCATGACCGACTTGATAGCAAAAGAATGTCGTATGGTTATGCTTGAGAATAATATGAATATTGATTGTCTTGTGATTCGTGATCGAGGGATTGAAAAAGAGAAACTTGAAGAGAGGTCTAGAGAAACAAAGAGGTATAGGCTTGATGATAATTCCCCTCAAAAAAGGTTTGATAGGCACGGTTGCCCTAAGTTCCAACAAAGGTTTTGCGGGCAAAGTTCTTCTAAGGTTTCCCCAAGGTTAATGAAAGAGAGGGTGTCTAATCCTAAGTCCCGTGAAGGGAGTGATAAGTCTCTATGGCCGGATTGTGCTAGGTGTGGAAGAAGGCATAAGGATAAGTGCCTAGCAGGTTCCAAGGTTTGTTATGGTTGTGGTAGAGGTGGTCACAAAATAAGGGATTGCCCGGTGCTTAAGGCAAAATGGAGAGAGACCAAGCAAGCTTCTCTTAGTGGTTCGGGTACTAGTGCTCCCAAGCAAGACATATTCTATGAACTCCAAGCTAGAAATTGCAAGGAGGCTCTCCGGATGTAGACACTGGTAAGTAGATAGTTCCTTATAGATGTAAATGTTTTATTAGACTATGAGTTTTTAGTTATGCTTTGTATTGTTTGAAAGAAGTAGTACTTGAGGATTTAGTAGGGGCTTCCCCCCAAGGTGGGGGGGGATATAGTGTGCTTAGATAGCAAGGTTTTTGAGTGTCCTGAAATCCTCATCTCTTTCTTCTATTCCTATTCTAGCTTTAGACAAAGAATTCCTCTTGGCTTGTTTTATGTTTTGGAGTCGTGTGTTTTAGAAATTTTCATGATCTCCTTATGTTATGCATGTTCTTGAGAAGTTCATGTTTAGTAAGAAAATGAGTTTTCATGATTTAGGTGTTCCTCATGTTATTGTGCATTTAGTATGAGTTGCCTATATGCTTCATGAGATGAATTGTCAAACATGCTCTAGTATGCTTTTGAGAGTAATTGCATAATTTGCTTCATGTTATTGTGTTGAGCATGCTTTGAGTTGGAGAAGGTAGTTCCTCCTATGAATTTTGAAATGTTGAAGTTTTCATGTATAATGGGTTCTAGATGTAGTTCCTACTTCCTTATGTTGCATTGATTATGTTTGAGATGGAGTTTAAGTTTCCTCCTTTGAATTGTGCATTATTTTGATGTTGTATGCATGATGGGCTGCTAGTCTTGAGTCTTAACTTCCGTAAGGTGTCTAAAGCGTCATTCGAGGACGAATGATCCCAAGGGGGAGATATTGTAACACCCCGGGATCTTGTAGGCTAACTTAGGACTTTGTGTGAGGGCTTAGTAAACCTTGGTTGAGGGAAGGGTCTATGGGACCTAGTTTGACTAAGGAAAAACATTTCCTCCCCAAGCCAAGTTGGCGAGGGACAGTAAAGGTCGCCCAAGTGACTTGGCAAGTCGCCAAAGTGCACCTAGAGTCGCCTAGTGGACTGTCCCCATGACCCAGCTGCTGGAAAATAGGGCGAGCTAGGTCGAGGCTCGCCAACCCGGTTGGCGCATTACCCACACCCTCCCCCCCCCATCGCCAAGTGGTCTGCCTCTATGGTGTGGCCACTGGAAAATTCGCCGGGCCAAGGGACCACTTGGCGAGCAAAATCGTGCAAGTCTGTAACTTTTAAGTAGGAGTCTTAGGGGTCTTTTGTTATTTTCCCTAAATCGATACTACATTGTTTTACCCTTTCCCTAGTAAAGTATATAAGCTTTTTAGACTCAAAATTCCCCAAATTAAGTCATTCTCCCTAGAATCCAAAAGAAAACCCCAAAGTTCATCTTCCCCAAATTATTTCTCTCTCTAGAAAACTCAAAGAAGAAGAAGAAGATAGAAGTGGAAGCTAGGGTTCAAGAAGCTAGGTCTTCTTCTCAAATTCGTGGGAATTCTTCACTAAGGTATGGTAGTCCTTCATCCATGGATAGTCTTTATCCATGGAGTCCCTCCAAACTCAATTTCAAAACTAGTGATTTTACCAAAAGTTAGGGTTTGACTTTAATCTCATGGGTTCCTTTAAAAAACATTTTTAATGATTGATTTATGATGGATAATGATTGAATTGATGATTTATGATGAAATCCCCCAAGAACCCATGAAACCCCCAAATTACTCAATTATGATGATCTTGTGATGTGGGTTTGTTGATTATAGAAGAATGTTATGAGATTATGCTTGTAGTAATTGTTCTAATTGAATCATGTTATTATCCATGTCTAATGTATTAATTCTAGATGTGTTGATTCAATGTGATCTATGGACCTTGAAGGGCGAGGTAAGTGAATTATGCATGATTATGAGGGCTATGTATATGTTTAAGTACACTTTGAGAGTAATATGATCATGACTATGATGTAATTATGGTGTTGTTGAAAGTCTATTCTCACATACACACACTTATGAATGAAGTATGAATGAAGTTTCTATGATTATGATAATGATGATGTGTTATTTGAAAGGCCATTCTCGATTATACACTTGTGAATGAAGATGACTTGTTGTGAAAGGTTTTCTCATAATATGGGGATTCTTAGGTTGAAAGGTTATTTTCACCTATTGAATCTATGAGCTATCTTATAAATGATGTGGGATTGAGATGGAAACTCATACGTGAGTTGAGGCGGGGTTTCTAGTAGCAATCTCTTGAGATGGATGCCCATACGTGAGTTGAGGCAGGGTATCTAGTAGCAATATCCATATCCCATTTCTTCCATTATAATGAACTAAAGTAATGAAATGTTAAGTACTTCGTGGGGAATAATGCTAAGCACCGAGTGGATATTGATTTAGATGGAAACTCATACGTGAGTTTAGGCGGGGTTTCTAGTAGCAATCTCTTGAGATGGATGCCCCCTCATAGGTTATTAGCTAGTGGATCCACTTAAGCTAAATGTTTCCGGTTCTACCTTAAGCAAGTAGACCAATCCTTTTCGGTGTGGGTAACATCGGATTCCATGATTCGCTTACATGGTCTATGTTGGTTAAGGCTTACCCCCACAATAAATTGTTATGAACTATGGCTCCTCAAGAAGAACTACTTAGTGTGGGTGGGGGTATGGGACTTCATTCATACATTGCACAAGTAGGCTTTGAGAGTAGTTATGGTGTGTTCCTTTTATGTTATGATGGTTATGAAATGAAGTATGATTAATGTGGATTGTTGCTATGAGTTGCTTTCCTTGATATAACTTACTACATGTGAATGTTTCCTTGTTTATGAGAATTAACAAAGGATGAGATCAAAGAATTGTAAGTATGATTATGGTGGCCTAAAAGTGGTACTTAGTGTAGATGGGATTATGGGATCTTTGTCAATGCATTGCACAAGTATAACTTAGGGTTACTTATGAGATGGTTCTATTTTGCTATGATGGTCTATGTGTTTAATATGCTTATGACTTATGCTTTTACACTAATGTGCATGATGGTTCTCAAACTTGGTAAAGTGCATGCTTTTCAACTAAACGGTCCTTTTTAGCATGTTTTCAAGGTTTTTATGCATGGCTATCATACTTAGTGTATTTTTGTACTAACCCATATTTTCTATATTTTTTCTATAAGTGTAGGCTCCGGTTCCTAAGGTGATCTTCTAGTGGTTCAAGCTTGGATCGACTATTCTCCTAGCTTGTGGTGAGTCCTCAAGATTCGAGGACCGATAAGTCAATTGTAGTTCCTTTCTAGTTATTTCATCATTGAATTATGATGTAAGGGCGGTGTCCCTATTTGATTCAAAGATTGTATTAGATGGCTATAATGAGACAAGTCTAGACTTCCGCTTGCTTTTATAAAAGACTTCGATTGTATGGATAAAGTTTTAAATTCCGCATCATTTCTATTGCTTTATGTTATGATATGCTAATGGGCTTGTATGAGACCTTTCGGGGTTGAATATGCCTTGTTACATCTAGGGGGTACCCCTGGGTCGTGACAAACTTGGTAATCAGAGCACAAGGTTTATAATGATTCTAGGATGATGTCTCATAAGCCACGTCTAGTATAGTCTTGTTCATAGTGTGAAGCGCGCCACATTTATGAATGAGAGTCTACAAGATGATTAGGAAACTACAGTTCTTTAATTACTCTTAAGTCGTGCGATATAGTTTAACTCTATAAGGTCCTTATTCTAAATCCTTATCTGGTGGTCTACAGGACATGACTACTCAGGGATCTTTCACCAGTGGATTTGAAGGAGACACTGGTGATCAAGGAGCTCCTCCTCAAGCTCCTCAATTTCCGATTGACTTATTGACTAATGAGAATATTAGGTATGGCTTTCAATTATTGACTCAAGCTGGAATAGAAACTCTGGAATTTTATGGGTCAAAGATGGAGGAAGATCCTCAAGAGTTTATAGATGAGGTCTCTAAGGTGTTGGACTTTGTGGGAGTGACTCCGGTAGAGAAGGCGAAATTGTCTGCTTACCAATTGAAAGATGTTGCTCAAATGTGGTTTAGTCAATGGAAAGAAGCGAGGCCGGTAGAAGCGGGGCCCATGGAATGGAAGAGGTTTAAGAATGGGTTTCTTGCTAGGTTTTGTCCTTTAGAGATGAGAGAGGCTAAGATACTTGCATTTATTAACCTTCGGCAAGGTAGGATTAGTGTTGAGGAATATGCTCGGATGTTCACTAGGTTGTCAAGATATGCTCCACCTATATTAGCCGACCCTAGGTCGATAATGAGTAAGTTTGTTTCGGGCATGACCGACTTTATAGCAAAAGAATGTCGTATGGTTATGCTTGACAATAATATGAATATTGATTGTCTTGTGATTCGTGTTCAAGGGATTGAAAAAGAGAAACTTGAAGAGAGGTCTAGAGAAACAAAGAGGTATAGGCTTGATGATAATTCCCCTCAAAGAAGGTTTGATAGGCACGGTTGCCCTAAGTTCCAACAAAGGTTTTGCGGGCAAAGTTCTTCTAAGGTTTCCCCAAGGTTAAAGAAAGAGAGGGTGTCTAACCTTAAGTCCTGTGAAGGGAGTGATAGGTCTCTATGGCCGGATTGTGCTAGTTGTGGAAGAAGGCATGAGGATAAGTGCCTAGCGGGTTCCAAGGTTTGTTATGGTTGTGGTAGAGGTGGTCACAAAATAAGGGATTGCCCGGTGCTTAAGGCAAAAGGGAGAGAGACCAAGCAAGCTTCTCTTAGTGGTTCGGGTACTAGTGCTCCCAAGCAAGACATATTCTATGCACTCCAAGCTAGAAATGGAAAGGAGGCTCTCCGGATGTAGACACTGGTAAGTAGATTGTTCCTTATAGATCTAAATGGTTTATTAGACTATGAGTTTTTAATTATGCTTTGGATTGTTTGAAAGAAGTAGTACCTGAGGATTTAGTAGGGGCTTCCCCCCAAGGGGGGGGGGGGGGGAGATAGTGTGCTTAGATAGCAAGGTTGTTGAGTTACCATTTTTGGCTCACCTCGTTGCCATTTTCCCACAATTCTGACTTTTCAACCTGCACATTCAACACTCATTATTCAAACAACAGAAATTAAAGAAATAAACGTTGGTTTGCCTGCCAAGAAGCGCCTCATTTAACGTTGTAGCACGACGTGGATACGCTTTCAAGGATCATTCTTTGGGTTTGCCAAGGTATCACTTGGTAGACCCCCTTTTGGCCTTAGGTTCAAATGAGATGAAATTTGACCCATTTGCGTTTCCAGTTGCTTGATGGACACTGAGTGTGAGGTGACCGTTTGATTAAGTGTAGAGACGTCCTCTCTCATTTCTTTCAAAACTTTATTCGACCCTTCTACCTTATTGAGAATGCGTGAAAGCATGTCTTCCGTACAAACATTCTCCTAGTCAGCCCTTGGTTCCTTGGGCTTTTGATGCTCATGAGGTGGGACATATATTTCCTTGTCACCATCCCTTTCCTTCCAAGTTGCGTTACAATCACACCATTCTCTATCACGATCTCTCCATCCATCATCTCTATTCCAAATCGGATTTCCACCTGGCTTTGGATAGTTTTGACGAAAACCTCCTCCTTGATTTGCAAGGAAGTTCACTTTCTCATTATACAATGCCTCAAAGTGTGCCTCATCGGGGTTAGGTCCCCATAACACCCACAATATTTACACTTATCAACCCACTACTCATCACATTTTTCGACAATAAATCCTGTTGGTCATCATTTTGGCCATATTTCGGTCTCTCTTTGGATCCTTCTCGATCTGCTCTTTTGTCATCCTAAAAGTGAGAGGAGACACTTGGTCCTCACGAGTGTACCATGCTCTATTGATCTTGGTCATACCATCAAGGAGTTGAGATGCGACTTCATAAGGCTGCTGCATTATACCTCCGGGAACAAGTTGATCAGCAACCCCTTTGTTCACCGAGTCAAGACTCCTATAAAAGTATTGTAACAAAGTGTTGTTTGGAAGTCCATGAATCGGACGTTGAAGTACCAACTTCTGAAATCTCAGCCACGTCTCGTGGATTGGTTCACCTTCCAACCGTTGAAAACCTTGAATACTATCTCTTAACGTCATCATTTTTGACGGGGGAAAGTATCTCACATAGAAAGCCACAGTAAGCTCATCCCAAGTAGTAATGGAATTCCTCGGGAGATCAGCTAGCCACTTGGTAGCTTCTCCCATCAAAGAGAATGGAAATAATCGAAGATGGATTGATTCTTGAGAAATATTCTTGAACGAGATCGGTCCACAAACGTCGATGAAATTCCGAATGTGCTCATGAGGATCCTCATGAGCCAACCCTTCATACAATCCTTACATTTGTAAGAGCTGAAGCATTGTGCTAGTGACATGAAATACAACGTTTCCCTCCATAGAAGGTAGACGTATAACTCCGACACCACCCAATTGGATAAGGTCGTTAACATCGTTCAAATTCCCTATATCGTCGTGGTGGCCAACTTGGCTACCATTATTCCCATTCACGCTCATTTCTTCTTCTGTTCAACACAGCCAACACAAACACAAAACAAAGTAAGTCGATTCAACTACAACACAAGAAGATCACAATTTAAACTTTAATAATAGAATTCTAAACACCACTCCCCGGCAGCGGCGCCATTTTGATTAACGCTCAGATTACACCTCTTCCAATTCTAGGTGTAAATACGATCGTTATCTAGTATAAAATCCAACGAAGAGTTGGGGTCGAACCCACAGGGAGCGGTGCAATTGTTCAAATTCAGTTATGAAGTTACAAATGTGATCTAATCGGTTATAGGAATAGAAATTATCGAAAACATATAAACAAGTCTAAGGGGTTGACAACGAATGTCAGATGGGGGGTTTGGATTGTCAATTATCAGCTAAAAAACAAACAAAAATAGGAGAAACAACAATGTAGAGAGGAATTCTCGAGATGTGATCGATTATAGGCTAATTTCGCTATATGGGTAATTAAAATTACTAAAGAATTGCTAAATCTTAGTGGGTAGGCTAAACTATAAGTGTAATAGCTTTCTCTCGAACAACTACTATGACTCAAGTGAGTTATCTCGAACCTCAACAAGCTTATCAATATAAACAGTCCAAAACCTTAATTTATCTACTCTCTCGAGCTAGATAGGTAGAATCGAGTTTAGGATTTACTCTTTCGAGCTAAACCCATATCAATCTAATAACTACAATCATTAATCGAAAGCTTTGGTTCCAAAACTTCTCTCTCAAGCAAGCCCAGAACTCTATATTAGAAATGCATTTGCAACTACAATTAATAAATTCATACACAGCTAACGATTAAACCCACTTCAATTAAGCATATAAATCAGTAAATAACAATACCCACAAGCTATTTAAACCCATAATCACATGATCACACCCCAAGAATTGGGGTTTTAGCTAAGCATCATAAAAAGATTAAAACAATTACCAACTAGATTAGCCATGAGCTGGGTAAAAGTCTCCAAGCCTTAACAATGCTCCAAAATGATTCAATTCAAAAATCCACTTACAAATCCTCCAAATTAAGCTTAGAAATCTTCAAAGTCTACAATGGAAACTTAAAAACTTAAAGAAAACTCTAACTCTCAAACTTGGGGATCAGAACTCTCAAAAAAACTAAAAAAAATTCTTTTTCTCTTCATTTTAAATTTCAATTTATAGTTGCTCAGTTTTTGGCCTTGAGGGCCATTGGGAGAAGTAAGTCGGGCGTCGCCAACCCGATCGGCATCCGCGATCCGCCCTTCGCTCCCATCCATTGCCAATTTGCATTGGCCATCAGTCCTCAGAGTTCTGTAAACTTAGGCGATCAAATTTGTTGTCGCGGAGTTGTTCGGCGATCCGCCGACTGCCCATTCCTGTCGCGAAATTTGCTCTTCCCCAGGGCTGGCATGCTGTAAATTTGTGCGAGCTTAAGAGCCACTCGGCGGTTCACCGAGTGGTCTTGGTGATCACCAGGATCACTTTTCTTCACTTCGTCAGCTTGTTTGTTCCTTTTTGCCCGGTAGTGTCCTTGCTTTGCTCCTTAGCCTTCATAGCTGCAAATCAACACTTTAACATCAGTTTAGAGCATAAATGAGGCATTTGAGGACACTTATACTATCAAAACAAAGCCCTAAATGAGTTGAAATCTCAGACTAATCAATGCTACAGGGGCGTTAGTCAGACCGAAGGACATCACAAGAAATTCATAGTGCCCATAACGAGTCTTGAATGCTGTCTTAGGGATATCTGATACCCTAATCGTCAGCTGATGATAATCGGACCTCAAATCGATCCTAGAAAGACAAGAAGCTCCCTTAAGCTTATCAAATAGGTCATCAATATGAGGAAGAGAATACTTGTTCTTCACTTCACTTTGTTCAACTATCGATAATTCATAAACATCCTAATGGTACCATCTTTCTTCCTCAGAAACAAAGCAGGAGCACCCTACAAAGAAACATATAGGGCGAATGAACCCCTTACTCAACAAGTCCTGTAATTGATCCTTCAATTCCTTCAACTCTGCTGGAGCCATGCGATTAAGAGGAATAGAGATGGGCTTAGTTTGCGGCTCCAAATCAATAGCAAAATCAATGTCTCTATCTGGAGAAACATTTGGAAGTTTAGAAGGAAATACATTCGAAAACACTCAAACCATGGGAATAGAATCCATGGGAGGTAGCTCAACACTAGTATCCCAAATAAAGGCTAAATAAGACAAACACCCTCTATCAACCAACCTCTGAGCTCGAATGAAAGAGACAACTTTTCTAGGGTAAGAACCACTAGCACCCTCCAGTCAACTCTTGAGACACCTGACATCGCTAAGGTCACAGTCTTAGCATAAAAATCAAGAATACCATGAGGCGGGGAGAGCCAATCCATACCTAAAATAATATTGAAGTCTACCATCCCTAAAATGGTCAAGTCTATCAAAGTAACATACCCAGCTAGAGAAATAAGACACGATCGATACCCTAGATCTACTATTAAGGACTCACCCATTGGTGTAGAAACACGAATAGGCACAATTGTGCTATCAAACATCATATCAAATTCAATAGAAAAAATAGGTAGAAACATATGAGAAAGTAGACCCCAGATCAAACAACATAGATGCATGCCGATGGAAAATTGTGACAATACCTATAATCACAACATCATAAGTCTCGGCCTTTGGCCACCTTGGAAATGAATAACATTATTTCTCACGACTACCTGTAGTCTGAGTAGTACTACGAACTCCGCTCTGCTTAGCTGTAACAACCCTACCAGAATCCCTATCGCCTTTGTCGGACTGGCTTCTGCCTTGACCCCTGGCCGGAGGGGTTGAATTTCTAGTTGGATCAGCTGCATAAGTATGTTGGGGTTCTGAGTGAGTCGGTAAAGGACACTACCGAATCATATGACCTGGATCTCCACATTCAAAACAAGATCTCGGTGAGGATGGCTGCTGTGATGGACCAAATGAGCTATCATGGCCACCTTGGCCAGAACCATAAAACCCTTTATATGTCTGCCCACTCTTAACTGCTGGCGTGGATCCATTAATAGGCCCATGATCCTCGAAAGATCTACCGCCTCTATGCGAACCTCTGCCTCGATATAATGCTCCAGAAATCTAACCAGATGATCAGGCCTTCTTGGGATCCCCAAACTCCTCTCTAACCATCAATTGTGCCTCATTGGTGATAGTCCCGATAGATGGGAAGGAAGCCCCCTCCCTGGCTAATCTGAACACATAGGACCTGATGCTGAAAGTGAACCCTCTCATTAACCTAACAGACTCTCTCTGCCT
The DNA here is from genome assembly GCA_029582245.1 of Solanum etuberosum. NCBI lineage: Eukaryota > Viridiplantae > Streptophyta > Magnoliopsida > Solanales > Solanaceae > Solanum > Solanum etuberosum. The sequence continues at coordinate 8,330 of JAJONR010001238.1, read as the reverse complement.
CATCCAAAACAATGAACATAGCATTCCTAGACAACTCACAGAAATGAGACTCATACTCAGTCACAAAAAAATTGCCCTGTGTCGAGCCCTCAAACTTGAATCGTCTCTCCTCCTTCATACTCCAAAGGATGAAGGAATCTTAAAAAGAACTTAAGAACACACCCCACTATGTCGAAGGAGATCCAAATAGTCTAGACCTTAGATAAGTTCTCCACAACTCTCTAGCTGGTCCACAGAGCTGATGTGAAATAAAATGAACACTGTGTGCATCAACCATACCCACTGCCTCTAGCATTTCATGGCACAACATCAAGAACTCACGAGTATCCTCGCTCTTAGCACCCTGAAAATTAGGTGGTTTCATCTTCTAAAACCTCATATAACTTTGCTGATCAACTGCTGTCAAAATAACCTTAGGAGAAATCTGTGCACCAACAGTTGGTGCAGGAATCACTGGTGGCTCCTGATTATGAATAAGAGAAGCCTAATCTGCTAACATGGAGTGTGCGCCACTACTCCTATATGAGGACTCTATAGTGTGCCTGCCGCCCTACTCGGAGTAAAGCTCTCTAGTACACCCAACATCCTTAACAAAGTGTCATAAAAAAGGAGTTGTAAACTCAGGAGGAACTAACAACCTCAACCTGTGGCTCAGGAGCGACCTCTCTAGCTTGGCCTCAAGCTGGTGCCGCTCCACGAGCAGGTCCTCTAGATGGTGATTTTCCACGAGTACGGTCTCTAACTCGGTCCCTACCCCTAGCTGGGGTCTCAACAATTGCCTCAAGGACTATCTCCCTTCTACCCCTGGAAATAGAAGCTCTAGTCCTCGGCATCTGCTAAAACAACACACGACAACTCAGCACTAGCGAAGGTAACCACACACGGTAAGAAAAAATAAATAAAAGGAAGTGTCCTAACGGTCTTTATAACCTCTCGAAGATAAGAACAGACGTCTCCATACCGATCCTCGAGACTCTACTTAGACTTGGCATGTACACACGTGAGACCTATGAGCCCGGGTCTTTGATACCATTTGTTACGATGGAAAAAATGGACGTGATGATACTCATCTATTCCCACTATGATAAGTCGGCCTCAAACACAACAACACAAAAGGAATGCGGAAAATAAATTAATAATAGCATAAGAGTAGAAAACTTAGTCATTCTAATTTAACCCCAAAACCTAGTTGTCACGTGTACAAGCCACTAGTATAAAATACAAAATTTAAAAGGTAAATACAAGTGTCAATATCTTTATCACTAAAATAAAATAAAGCATAAAATAAGAAATAAGAGAGCCCACCGGGATGACAAGAAAATACCTCTCAAAGTCCTTTGAAAGCCTTGGAAATAGATAAACAAGAAGATCACACGGGTCCGGGCTCGAAACCTATACAAGCATAGAAGAAAGGAGTGAGTACCAAACAACACGGTACTCAACAAGCAACATATTAAACAAAGAAAAACTAGCTAGAATATGAGTACTCTTTGTGTCCCAACCGAACCTTCTTAAACTACAACCTGCATAGAAATCAGCCTAACCTAATAATTTTACAATACACAGTTCATAAGTTTCCATAATCACAGTCCAGTAGTTACATTTCATAATTCACAAGTATCAAATCATCAATCACACTTATCAAGGTCATCAAGCACAATAGTCAAGTATATCAAACACAAGTATCAAGATTATCATGCATAAATATCAATCAAGACTCATGGGAAACACTCATAGTCCAAGTACTCACTGGAAATGACCTCGGCCTTTGTATCACTCACCGAAAATAACCTCGATATCTATCACACTAGCCGACGATGACCTCGGCATCAATAACACTCACCGACAAAGACCTCAACATCAATAACACTCACCGGTAATGACCTCGGTATCAATAACAACACATCTTATCATGGTGATCAACAATCAATGCAAATAAGAAATTCCACACCATAAGGAAGATACAATAACTCAAGAAATTCAAGTCACAATGATTCCATCAAAGCATTTCATCAATCAATAAATGAGGGTCCACATCAAGGCAATTCACAATAATAACTATCAACACGTTGGATTTTTCATTAATTTCCTTTTTATTCATTAAGATCAATCAAGTAGAAATATGAAACCCATCACCTCATTCCCATTACTCTCCAATACACACAATGAAGGGAAATACAAGATTCTACAAGTTTTACAAGGTTTGGAAGTGACTTGCCTCAATTCAATCAAAAGTCAATCCAAGACTTGAGCCTTCCCTTTCCGAACAATGTTCAATGCCACACAATCTATTTTAATCAAGAAATCACAATAAGATTCTAAAAATAACAATTCTATTATCATACATTTAAAAAAAATGGATAAAATCAATTTAAAAACCCAATTTTGAAAATGAGGTTTGAATCCAAAAATCTTTACATAAAACATTACCCAAGGCATTTGGAACTGATTGGTGAAAACCATTTCGAAAAAAAGGAGTAAAAATCAGTTTACAATCACCATTTTATCAAGTTCTTGGGTTCTTGAAGAAACCCCAAATTATCATTCCAAAAACATCAATTTCAACACTTAAATTCATTAATAATAATGGGTAAATGAAGTTTTAAGATTAGGAATCGTTATCCAACTGATTCAACTCAAAAACCTTGTCCAAATTTCCTCACCAAAGCTCCCAAAACACAAAAAATGGAGAAATGGGGATGAAACTCCAAATTTTGAAAAACATTTTGTCTAGGGGTCCTCCACGAATGCGGACCCTTGCCCATGAATGCGGACAGCCAACACATTATAGAGATCCACAAACGTAGGAGTGTCACGATCTAAAGTACACCCTATACATGGCATGGTATATAACACCCCGAGAGGCCCTACAAAAGCTACTTTACATACATATATACAACATAATAGAGAAAAGTAGAAAATTTTATATAATAAAAGAGTTTGACATTAAGAAGAAATCTATCATAACTTAACAAGCCATCTAGTACATCAAAAGAAGTGGTCAAGACGTAACCCGTACACCACGTACAACGTCTGAAAATTGAAGTATAAGGAAATCAAGTAAAGATGCCTTTGTCCTTAGAACATGATGACTCACCAACTCTACGAACTCGAATGATCACCAACTAGCCACGAGCGGAGGGAGAGGATGTGTCACGCCCTACATTAATGAAATAATATAGACATAAATATGCATTAGTACATGGAATGTACTAAGTATGATAGGAATGCATTAATACATGAAAACGTGAGCATAAGGGGACATAATAAAAAATATGAAATGCATGACCAAGCTAAGCATAGTAAAACATTTAAAGAGACATTTTAAATCATAAACATGGTCAATGCATTTTGAAATCATAAGGAGAACTTTATGAAACCTTTAAGAACAACTTAGTTCATTTTATGGGATATTTACTGTTAACCCACATAGACCACGTGATCTATAAAGTGGAATCCGGTGTATTGCTCTCACACCAAAAAGAGATGTCCTTGCTTGCCAAGGTAAATATTTTAAGCTTCTATCTTAGGTGGATCCACTAGCTATGTCACTTAAGACAAACCTATGGGGGCACATAGTTACAGACAAGGAGATTGCTACTAGAGACTCGACTTCAACTAAAGGGAGAGCCTCCATCTAAATATCATCTCGGTGCTAAGTAAAATCCCAACGGAATAGTCATTTTCATAAACATATCGTCATACATGGAAAAACACAATTAAGATACCAATCCAAGCTCAAATCATCATAGAATAGCTCCTTACATCTTGAATCATGCATGTGTGAGAAAACCTTTCACCAAATCATGATTCCTTATATGTGAGAAAACCTTTCACAATTTCATTGATGCTTATCTTCAAGCAACCTAGATCATAAAATATTCCTTTTCATAAATCATGCATAACTTCATGAAAATATCATACACAAATTCATAAATCCTTAATAAGTTCATATCTTTTAGGGTTCATAGTCGAAATCATGATCAATGCATGAGTTCATAGGAAATCAATTGGAAAGCATGTAATTGAGTCAAAACATTCATCGTATGATCAAAATTAAACAATTGAATCAATACAATAAGAACCTATGAGGAATTGAATGAAAAACTAACTAATTCAAGTAAGTTGAATTGAAGAATTGGAGAATTCCTTGGGACTCAATGGGTGAATGAAACCCATTGTTGAACTCCCACATACCTTCATATTGAAGCCCAAAACAATGGAGGAATTGGAGACTAGATAGATTGAAGAAACCTAGAATCCCTTGAGACCTTTGGAGAGAAAAACTTGGGAGAGTTTTTGGGGAATGAAAGGGAATGGGTAGTTTCTTAGGAGTAAAAATCGGTTATAGGGTCTATTTATAGGTTAAAACATCGTAGTATAGGTATTAGGTGCATAGGAAAGACCCAAATACCCTTAAAAATAACTATCAGATGGTTCCTACGGTTGTGATTTACGGTCCGTAGAACTTTGTACGGTCCGTACTCATCAACCATAGAACCAACTTCAGAAACCCAAATTTCACCTTACTTCCTACAACACCTTTCTACGGTCCGTCTCTATTGTTACGGTCTCTCCAAAATTTTACTAAGTTTGAACCCTTTCTACAAGACAACCCTACAACCTATAGAAGCAGCTACGGTCCATCAAAACCCGCTGTAGACTTGAGTTCCTAAATCAAATATCTAAATCAACCCCACGAGTCAGTCATAATACCCGTAAAACCTTCTACAATTTGTCTTGTCAAGTCATGGGTCAAACTTTAGAAACTTAATTTTCCAAAAATCAATTCATTTTCTACGATTGCCTTTCTACGGCTCGTAGGACTTCATACGTTTGGTAGATTGGACTCGTAGTTCACTGCTTCAACACAGTTTCTGCACTTTTCTTTCTTTTCCAGATTTTCCAATGGTCGAGGTGTTACAGGGAGCTTCTCCACTAATGTGGAGGTCAGTAACCTTGACCCTCCACGAATGCGAGAAATCCTCCGTGAACATGGTAGCCAATCCTCTACCCTCCGTGAACGCGAAGGTCAATAGACACCAACAACAACAAAATCACATAAAGCACAAAATTCAGCGAAAGGATATGCAGGATTCGTTCGGAACCTTGTACACACAAACCAAAAATGCAACTTGACTAGACTCAATAGAACCATCAAAACATGAATTTGGGGTCTCCTTGACCCAAAACCCGTGAAAGCCACAACAAATGAGCATAACACCTAAAAAGGCTAAATCAAGCTTAGGACCTCCAAAAATTCAACCAAGGTTTCACCTAGGCCTAAAATCATCACCCGAATCCAAGAAAATTCTCAAAATTTATCTGCACCGCGAAGGTTGACCAAAGTCAACCCAAAAGTTAAAATTCCACAAGTTTCCAACTTAGGGCATCAAATCCACGAAAAGACCCCGAATCTGAAATCGACAACTCTCTTAGAACAATTTCCACATTCCGACAGTGATGAAATTGATAAAATTCCGTTCCGACACTCAAAACTCTAATAGATACTGAAAATCACTTTTTAATAACTTTAGCCTTTTGAAACCCAAAACCTTACACAATTCACAACTTTTTACTCAAAGCTCGAAACAAATTTCAGAATCCAATCAGAAAAGGCTTAGGGTCAATATCGGGAGGGGTAAAATGATAATTTTATGAAAATGTCCAAAAATAACCTTCCGGATCATTAAATCTAATCTATGTTTTAAATAATAGTATAAAAAAGTTCCCCTACTAAAATTAACTACATAATTAGACATATTTCACTATCATATATGCTATTATTGTCTATACTTTTAAATATTATGTATTACCACTAATTAAGAGCTTTCTACCATATGTTGAAGATGATACATTTAGATACATGTATTTTTGCTACCAGATACACTAAATAGGGAGAGAGGCGAGCGAGATTTGTTATGTATCCCAGATACATGCAAATCACACTAGATACACACTAGATACATGTATCTATATGTATTTTGTGTGATTCACATCTATCTGAGATACTGGATACATAGGAGAGTGACAAGCGAGATGGGATAAAGGCGAGGGAGGCTAGCAAAATTTAATTTGTTATGTATCCTAGATACATGCGAATCCACTTGGATACAATATATCTAGAAAAAATTACACCTAATTGTGATCCCATGTATCCCGAGATACATGTATCTGGATGTACCAAAATCTGGTAAAATACGTAATATTGTAAACTAGAGTGTATCTAAGTAATTAACTCCTAAACTAGTGAGATTTATATAAGTTTTCCATATACATATGTCATAACCAAAAACTCCAAGAATTTCTATCCATTATAAAAATTAAAGTGATTCCTCTGAGCTCTTATTCTTAGAGAAACAACATAAATGAAAGTATATAACGAAGATCATTCTCAAATTTTTGTCTAACCATTCAAGTTCGGGCTGATACAAAGGACCAGATTGAAGAACCTGTTTCATAGTGTCGTCGATTCTAGTTTTTTGTATTAGAATTGTATATATCCATCTACATTTAAATTAGAAATCTTGGTGTTTTTGTATATTTTTTTTTTTTCATTTTTTCTTTTCTTTTGTTTTCTACTATATGAGAAGTGTGGGTAGGAAGTTTGTTATCAACATGACCGTTTTTTATCATTAAAATTTAGATTAAGGGCATTTTAGTCATTTTTGTCAACAATTTACTTGAAGTGAGATGAATTGGGTCAAAATATGCTAAAAATATGTCATAACTGAACGAACCCAACTCTAAAATTAATTGTTTATTTATTTTCTTATAAGTTGTTTCATTATAAACGTATTACTTTTTTTTTGTTACGATTCAGACTATCGTGAGCCGCATCCGCACTAAAGAACCTCGTGGGAGAACCAACCACTAACTCAAACTAAACCCAACACACCATTTATAAAAAACAAGTTCACCATATAAAACGAAGAAAAGTAGTTTTCAAATAACCAAGGATTGAGTCCCCATAAATTCAACAAATAGTTAAAACATTTGTGAAAATAACCCCTAAGAACTGTAAGTAGTGGTACCAAAACTCTAATCTAACCAATAGTCAATAATGGGAATGCAACCCCAAAATTAAAAACATAACTAACTGACTAATGTCTTTGAGAATATTATAATTTACTTTATTTTGATTGTATTTAATTTTTTCCTGAAGGAAGCAAATAAAAATAGTGTTGTGGAACATGTCTCTTGATTTGTACTATGTATAAAAAATAATGCCATTTTTATAAATAATTTCACTTAACTCAATTATGGAGTTGAAGTTTTGATTTTTATTTTTATTTTTGGAGATTAAAATGAGTTAGGACCATTTTACTTAATTCTTATCTTGCCAAATCTATTTTTACCTATATTCATATGGGTGATTGCAATTAATTCATTATAAGCCATCCAAATTCAACTCAATTCCTTATTTTCCCCAAGTATAAATAAGAAAATGTATTAAATAAAATAGTTGTACACTATAACTTTATAATAATAGGCATCATATCTTCATTAATTTTCATATGATCTAAACTTTATTGCATTTAATTGACATAAATACAAGAAAGTATACACAATTTTGTACTACATTATTTAAGGACCAATCATCAATAAAAAAGAGAGTAAGTGACAATTCTACAAACAAGAAAATCTTTTCCGCCTTTGTTCTTCATGCTTTCTTCCTTTCTGGCACTGAAAAAATGGTTCAAGCTATTCTCCCATATGAGAGTTTAACAACAAAAGGTGAAAAAATCTTACAACCTATTTTGGTGGTTCATAAAATTTTAAAGTTGCATGATGGTCCACGTAGCCCAGGATCTTCACATCTTTAAATTCCTGGGGGCCTTGACCCACGACATAGTCCATATCACCCGCTAGCAGCACCGATCAAGTCAAGAAAAAATATATATACAAACTTAAGCTTGAAGATTTTTTTTATTGAAGCAAGTTTTTGTCATTGTACTTAAACCTAAATTGGAAGCGTACTTATGATTATCAGATACTCATGTCGTTACAATTGAAAAAAATTATATTTTTTTAATCTAATATGTATATTTAGTCCATGAATGAAATATCTATTGAAAAATTAGTAGTCTTTGTACTAAGATTGAAAGTCTATAGTTATAATTATCTTCTTTTTTTATCTTGGGGGGGGGGGGGGTCAAGATAGAAATACTAAATTGAGAAAGTAAAATATCTTAGCTACTTACAAAATCATGAATAGAAGAAAATATTTTTTTCAGATCTCGTATATATAAAAATAAAAATCACACACACACACAAATATATCCCATATCCCAGATATATATATATATATATATATATATATATATATA
>JAJONR010001237.1:0-88795 GCA_029582245.1 Solanum etuberosum | reverse complement strand
GTTTGAGATTATTACTCATAAACTAGCTCAAAAGCTCTCTTGGAAATCGGTGTTTCCTCTCTTGTTTAAATGTCAAAACATTTTACTCTTGGGAATATTTAGTTCCCATATAATCCTTTGGAGATATGAACTTCACTCTTACTCTTACTCAACTCAATGATCAAGTCTTTAAAAAAAGTTTAAAATATTTGTAAAAGACTTTCAAAAAGACTCTAAGAACTCTCTAGACTTGGCTCTTAACTTTCCTTGAATTTGAATTTATGGATTCAAGGTTATGAATCATGTTTATGGATCATTTCTAGACGTTTAGAAGTCGTTTAGAGTAGTTAGAATCGATAGGTAGTGTTAGAACACTTTAGGAGAACTTAGAAGGGTAAAACAACGGAAAACGGGTGGGGGCAGACGTCCCGGGCACACTGCTGGCGCTGGGCGCCAGACCCTAAAGTTCAGAGGATGCAAAATGGCGCATTGCTGGCGTGCTGCCCCAGCCCCTCTGGCCCATCTGGGGCGCGCCATTCCAGCCCCTCTGCAGGTGGTTTCGATGAATTTTTCAACTCATTTTCTGATCTTAATTTGGCTAAATTCGATTCTTTTTCTCAATTTCTCTTTAGATTCAGATACCCATAAAATGTACACAAGAATCTTACTCAAAACAACTCTAAAATTGATACGATTATCTCAAGAAACTCGTCAATACCATCCTAATTCAAGAACGAAAGTAAATTCAAGAACACAAACCTTCAACTTTTTACGACGAAATTACGTTGAAATTAACATGATTGGCGCGTGGGTGAATGAACCCAATGCTATGTGAACTCACATACCTCTTAGGGATTAAACCCTTGGCGAAATCCGCAACCAAATATCTAGAACTCGATGAAATCTTGACCTTTCTCCTCTTTTCTCCTCTTGAACTTTTTTCTAAAAACCCTAGCGTGAATTGTACTTGCGTAAACTGAACTAAATCAGTTTATACCCCTAATTAACTACTAAAAACAAATTAAATTTGACAGGGTAAGGAAAAGTTCAAAATACCCCTCTTAAATCTGAGTAACTTTCCTTAAATGGACAGCCCGACTTCAAACATGAATATCTCCCTCATACGAACTCAAAATTTAGCAAACTCGGTGGCGTTTGAAAGAGGATTCAAAGACCTTTCATTTGACCTTGTAGCCCACCTAACTCATTCTGTACTAAAAGTTATGGTCGTTTGAAGGTGACCCAAAACTCATACTTAACGTAACTTGCCAAATTTCAGATTTTCATTCTTTCCACAAATGGTTCTTTCTAATCATAGCATCTTCAAATAGCGGGGTGTGTTACAATATCTCCCCCTCCAAACAACCTTGAATGATGCTACCTCCTTGGTTCTCAACTTGTGAATCTGACAATCCAGAATTTGAACGGAAATCTCCTCATAAGATAAGCTATCCTTAATACCAATATCTTCGGTAAGTATGATAAGTGAAGTCTCACGATCCAGGGGTACCCCCTAGATGTAACAAGGCACATAGAACCCCTAAAGGTACCATGTACGCCCCTTAGCATATTATAACATAAGCATAGAACAATAAAGAGTAAAACACATTTCAAGTCTTAAAAACTTTTTCATAAAAGCAAAGCGGAAGTCTAGACTAGTCTCAATTAGCCATCCATTACAATCCTTGAATTAAATAGGGACACAAACCTTACAACATAGTCCGAAAGGAAAAACTAGAAATAAAACTCAAAATGAAACATCCGTCCTCGAATCGTGAGGACTCACCACAAGCTAGGAGAATAGTCGAATACAAGCTTTAACCAATTGATGACTGCGTTAAGAACCGGACCCTACACTTGCGAAAAATGTAGGAAAATATGGGTTAGTACAAAAATGCACTAAGTATGATAGCAATGCATAAAAACCTAGAAATCATGCTAAAAGGGACATTTTAGTTGAGTGCATGCAATTTGCTAAGTTAAACCATTATTTTGAAGATAGTGCAAAACACAAATCATAAGCATAGGAGACCTCATCATAAGACATAGACTATAAGCATAAGAGATAACAACATGGTCATAGACATAATCAATCCAATCTAGTTTTAACATAACATAAGAGAAACATTTCATAAGGCACATCAAGGCAAGCTTGTGCAATGCATGAATAAGATCCCATAATCCCACCCATATTAAGCAAGTCACTTTAGGTCCTCATTCATATTCATCCTTCTTTTGACCTCATCCTTAACTTACTTCTAATAAACAAGGGAACATCCACCTTCAATCACTCATAGCAACTCGTAGCAACAATCCACATTAGACATACATCATTTCATAGATCTTCATAACATAAGAGAAACACACCATAACTACCCTAAAAGCCTACTTGTGCAATTCATGAATAAGATCCTATACTCCCACCCATACTAAGTAGAGCTTCTTGAGTAGATCTTTCAAAAGAAGAATCGCCTCCATTTCCTCCTTGAGATTTAGGGTTAGACACCCTATCCTTGTTGACCCTTGGGGATGCATTAGAGGAACCTTGGTTGGAGAACCTTTGTTTGAACCTTGGTTGACCTTGTTAATCAAACCTAGCATTAGAGAAGTTCCCATCACCGGTCCTAGATCTCTTCACCTCCCTATTCTTCTCCCTAAGCCTTAATTCCTCAATTTGTTGGGCATCCACCATGAGACATGAGATATCCATATCATGATGGAGCATTGCTGAACAACATTCTTTTGTACCAAGTTGGACACACCCGTCAAAAACCTACTCATCACATCCCTCGAGTCCGTCACCAAAGTTGGGGCATACTTAGACAATTGAGTGAACTTTAGTGCATACTCTTTCACGCTCATTCTTCCTTGACGAAGGTTAATGAACTCTTCCAATTTAGCTTCCCTCAACTCTCGGGAAAAGAACCTATCAAGAAATGCTGATTTAAACATTTCCCACTCTATGGGACCCACTCCTACCGGCCTATTGTTCTTCCATTAATTATGCCATACTTGAGCAACACTTTTCAATTGCTATGCGGCTAACTGCGCTTTCTCAACCGAAGTCACCCCCATAATAGCAAGTACTTTATAAACCTCATCCACAAATTCTTGAGGATCCTCTTTCACTTTGGAGCCATGATATTCGGAGGGGTTCATTCTAGAAAAATCTCTCTCTCTCAAAGCCGCCGAATTCATATTAGGGTTCATGGGAGAAATCACCTCTCTATTGGCTTGGACCGTCATGGCTTGGGTTTGAGTTGTCATGGCTTGGGCCAATATTTGGAAAGCTGACCTAACCTCCACATTCGACATAGCCGAAGGATCAGTCGGAGCATGAGGAGCTTGAGGAACTTCTTCATTCACATTGTCACCCTCCATTCTTCTAGCGTTAGCCCTTCGTGTATTCATATCCTGAAGACACCAGGGAATGGTTAGGAGAGGGACTTTATAGAGTTAAACTCTACGGCAGGACTTAAGAGTAATGAAAGAAGTGTAGTTTCCTAATCATCTTGTAGCCTCTCATTCATAAATGTGGCGTGCTTCACATAATGAACAAGACTCTACTAGACGTGGCTTATGAGACATCGTCCTAGAATCATTCTAAACCTTGTGATCTGATTACCAAGTTTGTCACGACCCAGAGGTACCCCCTAGATGTAACAAGGCACATAGAACCCCTAAAGGTACCATGTATGCCCCTTAGCATATCATAACATAAGCATAGAACAATAATGCGTAAAACACATTCCAAGTCTTAAAAAGTTTTTCATAAAAGCAAAGCGGAAGTCTAGACTTGTCTCAATTAGCCATCTATTACAATCCTTGAATCAAATAGGGACACAACCCTTACAACATAGTCCGAAAGGAAAAACTAGAAATAAAACTCAAAATGAAACATCCGTCCTCGATCATGAAGACTCACCACAAGCTAGGAGAATAGTCGAATCCAAGCTTTAACCAATTGATGATTGCCTTAAGAACCGGACCCTACACTTGGGAAAAATGTAGGAATATATGGGTTAGTACAAAAATGCACTAAGTATGATAGCCATGCATAAAAACCTTGAAATCATGCTAAAAGGGACATTTTAGTTGAGTGTATTCAATTTGCTAAGTTAAACCATTATTTTGAAGATAGTGCAAAACACAAATCATAAGCATAGGAGACCTCATCATAAGACATAGACTATAAGCATAAGAGATAACAACTTGGTCATATACATAATCAATACAATCTAGTTTTAACATAACATAGGAGAAACATTTCATAAGGCACTTCAAGGAAAGCTTGTGCAATGCATGAATAAGATCCCATAATCCCATAATCCCGCCCATACTAAGCAAGTCACTTTAGGTCCTCATTCATATTCATCCTTCTTTTGACCTCCTCCTTAACTTACTTCACATAGACAAGGGAACATCCACCTTCAATCACTCATTGCAACTTGTAGCAACAATCGACATTAAACATACATCATTTCATAGATCTTCATAACCTAAGAGAAATACACCATAACTACCCTAAAAGCCTACTTGTGCAATGCATGAATAAGATCCCATACTCCCACCCATACTAAGTAGAGCTTCTTGAGTAGCCTTAGTTCATAATCAATCATAGTGGGGATAATCCTTAACCGACATAGACCATGTGAGCTTAATGTTGAATCCGGTGTTACCCACACCGAAAAGGGTTATCCTACTTGCCTAAGGTAGAACCATTAACTTAGCTTAGGTGGATCCACTAGCTAAATAACCTATGAGGACACATAGTTATGGGACAAGGAGATTGCTACTAGATACCCAGCCTCAACTCACGTGAGGGCATCCATCTCAAGAGATTGCTCCTAGAAACCCCTCCTCAACTCACATGAGGGCTTCCCCCACATATCAATATCCACTCGGTGTGAAGCATTAATCCCACAGAGTACTTATTACATCATAACTTGAGTTCATTTTCATGGAAGAATGTATCAACACTCAATCCAACATCATTCATAAGATAGCTCCTAGATTCAATAGGTGAGAATAGCCTTTCAACCTTAGAATTATCATATTGTGAGAAAACCTTTTACAACATGTCATTTTCATTCATAGGTGTGTAATTGAGAATAGCCTTTCAACAACACACAACAAAATCATAGTCATAATCACTTTACTCTCAAAGTATTTTTAAAGCACATACATAAATCTCATAATCATGCATAATTCTCATACTTTGCCCTTCAAGGACCATAGATCATATTCCACCAACACATCTAGAATTACTACAGTAGACATGGATAATAACATAATTCAATTAGCCCAATTACTACAAGCATAGTCTCATAATATTCTTCTATAATCAACAAACCCACATCACAAGATCATAATTAAGTAATATGGGGGTTTCATGGGTTCTTGGGGGAATTAAACATAAAAACCATAGGAAATCATCAATTACTACATAATATATCATGAATCAATCATTAGAAACGTTTTTGAAAGGAACTCATGAGATTGAAGTCAAACCCTAACTTTTGAGATTTCTAGCTTTGAAATTGGGGGTTTCGAAGGGGCTCCATGGATGAGGAGATACCATACCTTAGCTTTGAAATCCAATGAATTTGAGAAGAAAATCTTGCTCCTTCAACCCTAGCTTCAACTTCCTTCTTCTTCTTCTTCTTGGAACTTTCTATAGAGAGAATTTTTGGAGAAGATGAACTTTTTGGGAATATAATTTGGGTCTTGGGATTTTATGAGGTGAATGGGTTGGTTAATGACTTAAAAAGGCTTATATATGTGTATTAAAACTATAAAAAATGACCTCACTTAATACTAACTTAAAAAGGAATTACCTGAAATAACCCTTGTTTTAGGTGGGCTGCCCAGGGGCCACGCCCCTGTTCACGAGCCGTCAAGGGAACCACGGCCCATGAAGGTGCCCGTGGTCCCTTGACCAGTAGCTAGGCTACCTTGACACAAGACCCACAAAGTGAAGAAAACTCCATGAGCCTTCCCACGAGCCGTGGTCTTCACCACGGGCCGTGAAGTGGCTCGTGAAGGGGAGCCAACCTTGGGGCAACTTTTATGGGCTCACTGCCTCACCACAACGGGTGGATCCATGGGTTGTGGTGGCCACCATGGGTCGTGAAAACCCTTGTGGTCATGGTGGGCAGTGCCTTGGCCCCTTGCCTTGGCTCTTGCCCACTTTCCTTGGCTCTTGCCCCTTTTCCTTGACGTTAACCTTCACGTTTAGCTCTAGTTACCCTACTAAATTTCTGGGGTGTTACATGAAGGATCGCCTATACACTTCTTCAACATGGAAATATGAAATACCGGATGGACCGTTTCTAACTCTTGGGGTGGCTCTAACTCATAAGCTACATTGCCAACCCTCTTGGATATCCTGTAAGGACCAACATATCAGGGACTAAGCTTCCCCTTTTTACCAAATCTCGTAACACCCTTCATGGGTGAACCCTTCAAGTATACCCAATCATGTACTTCAAACTCTAAGTCTCTTCTCCTAACATCAGTGTAGGATTTCTGACGACTCTGCGCTGTTTTCAATGTCTCTTGAATAACCTTTACTTTTTCCATAGCTTGAAGCACTAAGTCTGGTCCTATCAACCCAGCTTCACCAACCTCAAACCATCCGATAGGAGATCTGCATCTTCTCCCATAAAGAGCCTCATACGGTGCCATTTAGATGCTAGAACGGTAACTATTGTTCTAAGCAAACTCAATGAGAGGTAGGTGATCATCCCACTTACCCTTGAAATAGATCACACAAGCCCTCAACATATCTTCTAAAGTCTGAATGGTGCGCTCTTCTTGACCATCAGTCTGAGGATGAAAAGCAGTACTCAAGTTCACCTTTGAACCTAAACCTTTCGTGAATGACTTCCAAAATTGTGTAGTAAATTGTGCACCTCTATCTGAAATAATAGACACCGAAACTCCATGAAGTCTGACTACCTCTTGAATATAAATCTTAGCATTATCCTCTGTTGAATGAGTAGTCTTTACCGGCAAAAGTGGGCTTATTTAGTCATTCGATCTACAATCACCCAAATCGAATCATGTTGTCTGCAAGACCGTGGTAAACCTGTAATGTAATCCATGTTTATCATCTCCCACTTCCATTCCGGAAGATCTATATTATGAGCCATACCACCGGGCCTCTAGTGCTCTACCTTAAATTGTTGGCAATTCGGACACTTAGCAATGAACTCTGCAATGCCCTTCTTCATACTACTCCACCAATAAACCTCTCTCAAGTCACGATAAATCTTTGTGGAACCCGGATGGATAGAATATCTGGAGCTATGAGCTTCCTCCATGATCCTCTCTTGAAGTTTATCCACCCTTGGCACACACAATCTACCTTGATACCTCAATACACCATCTCCCCCTTGTTCAAAATCCATCACTTTTAGCTTATGAACATTTGCCTTTATTTCAAGAAAAATAGGATCTTGGTCTTCTTTCTCTTTAACTTCAGAAACTAATGATGATTCAGCCCCATTCATCACCACTACTCCTCCTTCATTGGAATCCATTAAACGAACTCCTATTCGCGCAAGTCTGTGCACATCTTTAGCTAACTCTTTCTTGTCTTCCTCAAAATGGGTGCTACTACCGATAGACTATCTACTCAATGCATAAGCAATAACATTAGCCTTACATGGATGATAGATAATACTTAGGTCATAATCCTTGAGTAACTCTAACCACCTTCTCTGTCTGAGATTAAGCTTTTTCTAACTAAACACATACTGAAGACGCTTGTGATTGGTGAACACATCTACATGAACACCATAAAGATAGTGACGCCATATTTTCAAAATAAATACTACGGCAACCAACTCTAGATCATGGGTTGGGTAATTCTTCTCGTGAATCTTAAGTTGTCTGGAGGCATAAGCTATAACCTTGCCATTCTGTATTAACACACAACCCAAACCGACTCTAGACGCATCACAATATACCACAAAACCTTGTGTTCCCTCTAGTAAGGTCAATATTGGGGCAGTAGTCAACCGTTTTTTCAATTCCTTAAATCTTTTTCTCACAACCTTTAGACCATTGAAACTTAACCATTTTCTGAGTCAACTTGGTCAAAGGAGATGAAATAGATGAGAACCGCTCGACAAATCTTCTATAATAACTAGCCAATCCCAAGAAACTCCTAATGTCAGTTGGAGACGTGGGTCTAGGCCAGTTCTGCATTACCTCTATATTTTGAGTATCAACTCTAATTCCATCACTGGAAATAATATGGCCTAAGAATGCCACATACTCAAGCCAAAATTCACACTTAGAAAACTTATCATATAACTCCTTATCCTTGAGAGTTTGGAGAACTATTTTGAGATGCTTAGCATGATCTTCGTCACTCCTCTAATTGATTAGAATGTCATCAATTAATATGATAACAAACATATCTAAATAAGGCTTGAATACTATGTTCATAAGGTCCATGAATGTTGCAGGAGCATTGGTCAAACCAAAGGACATAACTAGGAACTGATAATGACCATAGTGGGTCCTGAAAGCTGTCTTAGGAATATCACTTTCTCTTACTCTCAACTGATGATAGCTAGATCTAAGGTCTATCTTAGAAAAACAAGTGACACCCTGAAGTTGATCGAAAAAATCATCGATTCTCGGAAGAGGATACTTATTCTTGATAGTAACCTTGTTCAACTGATGGTAATCTATACACATTCTAAGAGAACCATCTTTCTTTCTCACAAATAAGTCCGGAGCACCCCAAGGTGAGACACTTAATCGAATAAAACCTTTCTCTAGGAGATGTTTCAACTGCTTTTTTAACTCTTTCAACTATGCTGGTGCCATTCTATATGGCGGAATAGAGATAGGACGAGTATCAAGAAGAATATCTATACCGAAGTCTATTTCTCTCTTAGGAAGGAACCCGGGTAAATCATCTAGAAAGACTTCCGAAAACTCACTAACAACTGAAACTGACTGAATAGGTGGTCTCAACACTAGAGTCATTAACTCGGACTAAGTGATAGACACACCCCTTGGAAACTAACTTTCTGGCTTTAAGGTACGACCCTTGGCCAATGCTGAACTACTCATCCATTCAATAACTGGCTCATTAGGAAACTGAGACTTGACTACTCGAGTTCTACAATCAACTTAAGAGTAACAGGCATGAAGTCAATCCATACCTAGAATTACATCAAAATCTACCATATCTAACTCAACTAAGTAGGCCATGGAGCTCTTGTGATTGACGAAAATGGTACAATCACGATAGACTCTCTCAGCTAGAATAGACTCACCAACAGGTGTAGAAACTATGAAGGGTTCAAGAAGTTTTTCAGGAAGAACATCAAAATTCATCCCAACATATGGATTCACAAAATATAGACTCTCTCTTAGATCTAGCAGAGCATAAACATCAAAATTAAAGACTATGATCATACCAGTGACAACATCTGGTGAATCCTCTTGCTCTTGGTGAATAACATACAAACAGTTTGATCCTCCGCCTGCCCTCTAAAGTAGCTCCTCTAGGTGCAGCTCTTTCTGGTGGAGCAACTGAAGAAGATTGGGCTCTATTGCCCCCATTACCATTACCTTATCTTTTCTTAGGACACTCTTTCATAAAGTGACCGTTCTAACCACACTTGAAACAAGCAGTGGAGCCATCAAGACACACCCCTGAGTGGGTCCTACCACACTTAGCACATGCAGGAGTCCCATTACCTCCTTGTGCAACACTACCTTGAGACTGTGCAGGTCTAGCTCTAAAATTTTGTGAAATCTGATTATTGAACTCACCTCTATTCCTCGGTGTAGGTACACTAGCAGATGATGGAGCAGGTCCCTTTTGCTTATGTTGGAAAGAAGACCGGTTCGCATTACTCTTTCACTCCCCGAACTCAGTCCCTGATGTCTTAGCCTTCTTGTTTATAAACTCTTCTCTATCCCTCAGCTTTTCATCTTCAACATGTTGCACACGGATCATCAGCCTTGCTATGTCCATATCTCCTATCAGCATAGCTTCCTTGCCTTTCTTACTTGACAGACGAGACAACCCAGCAACGAATAAATTCATCCTGCTCCTCATGTCAGCAACCATCTCTAGAGCATAGCGGGAAAGTTGGGTAAACTTTAGAATGTACTCATAAACACTCATAGATTCCTTCTTAGGAGTGAGGAGTTCTCATACCTTTGCCTCTCTTAGCTCACGGGGAAAGAAACGCCCCATGAAGGCACTCTCAAACAAAGCCCAGCTCACAATCGGTGCATCCTCAGCTCTACCCTTCTTCCATCGGTCAAACAAGATTCTAGCAACACTCTTCAGTTGATATTCAGCTAGTTCCACTCGCTCAGCATCGGCTACATACGTAACCTCAAACACTTTCTGCAGTTCCTCTACAAAGTTTTTGGGTCCTCATTGACAGTTGAACCAGTGAAGCTTGGAGGATTCATCCTTAAGAACTAACGGATCCTAGAAGTATCAGCCACTTCCTGACGATTCTATCTTTGTTGCCCAGCTTGGTTGGTCACAACTTGGCTCAACATCCGGATGGTCTCACAGAACTCAGCATTGGTGACCTCTCCTTGGGGTTGCATTTCAGGTGAATTAGGTACCCCTTGTTCCTCGACATTCCTCCTAGCAAGACGACCTCAGACAGCTCTTCGTGGAGGCATGATCTGAAAGATACGCGCAAGCACGAGTTAGAAAGAAACTTTTATAGAGATAAACTCTATCGCACGAAATGAATATGAAAGAAGTGAGATAGTTCCTAAAATTTTTAGCCTCCTAATTATAGATGCGGCGCGCTTCACACCGATAACTAGGACTCTACAGACACTGCTTCATAGACTCCCTAGGACTCTTGAACTCTGTGCTCTAATACCAAGTTTGTCACGTCCTGAGCCTACACCCTGGGCGGGACTGGCACTCGAGAACCATTGTTGACCCCAAGCGAACCCTTAGCCTAGCTTAATTCTTAGCAGAAGACTTAATCAACATAAAATGTACTTAAATACAATCTTAATGAACTCTCTGAATAGATAAACTGAGAATGTTTTAGAAATAACATTCAACTTAGCCAAAGTGGCAACTCAAGTCTCAACATAAAAGGAATGAAAATGAAAAGACTAATTAACTAATAAAATCTGACTATCTATGAAGCCTCTAATTACTAAGAGGGATGTAGGGACAAGACCCCCAATCATCTTAAAAACTGAAATAATAAAACATGATAAAGGGGATCCTCCGAAAAGCAAGGAGGGTCACCAAATGACTTTGAATGCTGAGCTGGATCAACGAAGCGCTGGATGCTGATCCTGGTTACCTATATCTTCATCATAAAATGATGCAGACTAAATGGCGTCAGTACATTGAATGTACAAGCATGCGAGGGAAATTCTAAAACAGGACATAAGCCTGAAAAGGAACTCAAGAAACTTATCTTGCCTCAACTGAACTCTACTCATTACAATATAAAGCAGTGATAAGGATGCAGTATAAAGAAAAGCTTTAAAACATGAAGACAACAACTCAGTGTATAACAAAACACAATAGTACTTTCTTTTGTATATAAAAGTACAAGTAACTCTGTGGGAGATTCTCTAACCGAAAACCATCACTATGAGCTATGTAATGATACAGCGTCTTGCCTCACGCTGTCAGGGCCGTCCTATACTTTATCGGGGGTATGGAACCTACTACTAAGTGAATCCACTAGTCTATGCTAAAAGCATTAAGGAATCATCTAAAAAGTATGACCCTTTTCTACCCATGTTGACTACACGATTTATGGAGACTTTGAATTATCTGAACTCAAACTCATCCCCAAATCGGTGATCAATACTACTCCCAAAATGTAACTAGCACATATGTTTAAAAACATAACTATTTCTGTGATTTGAGATTATTACTCAAAAAGTAGCTCAAAAGCTCTCTTGGAAATTGGTGTTTCCTCTCTTGTTTAAATGTGAAAACATTTTACCCTGGGACTACTTAGTTCCCATATAATCTTTTGAAGAAATGAACTTCACTCTTACTCTTACTCAACTCAATGCTCAAGTCTTCAAAAAAAGTTTAAAATATTTGTAAAAGACTTTTGAAAAGACTCTAAGAACTCTCTAGCCTTGGTTCTTAACTTTTTTTGAATTTGAATTTATGGATTCAAGGTTATGATTCATGTTTATGGATGATTTCTAGATGTTTAGAAGTCATTCAGAGTAGTTAGAATTGATTGGAAGTGTTAGAATACTTTAGGAGAACTTAGAAGGGTAAAACGATGGAAAACGGGTGGGGGCAGACGTCCCGGATGCATTGCTGGTGCAGGGCTCCAGCCCCTAAAGTTCAGAGGCTGCAACACTGTACACTGCTGGCGCGATGCCTCAGCCCCTCTGGCGCATCTGAGGCGCGCCGCGGCAGCCCCTCCCCAGGAGGTTCCGACTAATTTTTCAACTCATTTTTTGATCTTAATTCGACTAAATTCGATTATATTTCTCAATTTCCCCTTAGATTCAGATACCCAAAATACGTACATAAGAATCTTACTAAAAACAACTCTAAAATAGATATATATCTCAAGAAACTCGTCAATCCCTTCCTAAGTCAAGAACGAAAGAAAATTCAAGAAGATCAAACCTTCAACTTTTTAGGATGAAATTACGTTGAAATTAACATGATCGGCACGTGGGTGAATGAACCCAATGCTATGTGAACTCAGATACCTCTTAGGGATTAAACCCTTGGTGAAATCCGCAACCAAATCTCAAGAACTCGACGAAATCTTGACATTTCTCCTCTTTTCTCCTCTTGAATTCTTTTCTCAAAACCCTAGCGTGAATTCTATTTGCGTAAACTGAACTAAATAAATTTACACCCCTAATTAATTACTAAAAATGAATTAAATCTGATAGGGTAAGGAAAAGAGCAAAATACCCCTCTTAAATCCGGGTAACTTTCCTTAAATGGACAGCCCGACTTCAAACGGGCATATCTCCCTCATAGGATCTCGAAATTTAGCAAACTCGGTGGCGTTGGAAAGAGGATTCTATGACATTTCATTTTATATCTTGTAGCAAACCTAAATAATTCTGTATTAAGAGTTATGGTCGTTTGAAGTTAACCCTAAACTCATACTTAACATAACTTGCCAAATTTCAGATTTTCATTCTTTCCACAAATGGTTCTTTCTAATTCTAGCTTCTTCAAATAGCGGGGTGTTACAGCTAGAGGTACACCACTATTAACCACCTAAGAAAAAGCAATAAAAATACCAAATTCAAGTGAGAACCTTGAATTCTAGATATGGTAAATACGGAAAGCTTCTCATCAAGCACTGGATATGAAATATAATTCACTCCGATAATGATGTTTCACTGTCTGGTTGACTTTGCGCAAAAACATCTTGTCAAAGAGAAATCCCATTTATTTTCCTTGGAAGGCTGCAGAAACACTAAATGCCTAGAAGGGTAAAATAGTATTCTAGGTCTATCGTTGTTTCAGGACAACTACATTTTAGATTCAAGGTGAAAAATAGATAATTAACTTATTTTGATGGACAATTCATGAGCACTTCTATATTCTATAGTTGATGGTCCAGAAGAAACACCCGTCCCCATATTCTCGTAGTCATTCTCTTTAGTTGCTCTAGGTATAGCAGTTTCTTAAACGTGGATATCACCATCGAGAATAAATTCATCTGAACTAGGGCTCAACGCGTTTATGTTGTTTTCTTCTCCTTTACAACAATAAATTTATCAACATATCATTATTTTAACAAAAGATAATGCTTTCTATTTTGGATATTAAAAATTCTCTCTTCTAGTTACTAAATTCAAATATGAAGAAACACATCTTTCTACAAAACCCCAAACAGAGAATAAATAGGATTGTTGGTTTAGATTTAGAAATGCTTTATCAGATTAAGTGAAATATAAAATTAACTTTCACTATCTAATAAAATATTCCTCTTTTCTCAGACAAGCAAGCATTCTACATAAAGTTGACATTTCAATGTTTTTATCCTCCTAGTCTCTAAAATTCAAAGAGGATAAAAATTAATGAAATAACTATAAAAACTTTAGAATTGGATTGAAAGTGTAACACCACAGTGACAAAAGAAAAAGATACATTTTCATTTCACAAAAATTAAAATACATCTCAATTCTATAATCCAAATGTATTAAAAAAATAGTTAATCATGATGTAGTACAACTATTATGCATACAAATATATAGATAATTTAAAAACAATTAGCAATAATTGGGAAAAACAAATGCACACCAAAAAATAAAATCCTACTTTTCGTATGAAAATAGACGAAAAGGAAAAGTTGATGCAGAGTTTCTTTGTAACTGCTCTCCTTTAACATTATTATGAGATTGTAATAGACTTGTCATTTTCTCCAAATTTCACATTATTTGAACTCAAACTTATTACTAATAAAAAATAATTATATAAATATAAATATGACGATTAGTATAATATGGTAGGATTATTATTTAATATTTAATTAATATTATATTTTATAATATGTTGATTTAATGTAAGGGCAAAATGGTAATCCAACTTTGAACTTTGGAGCTTTCTAATTTTAGTATATATATATATATATATATATTATTTTATTTTAATAAGGAGGGGTTCCTTCTTTTTGTAACACCCTTCAAAGTTGAGTTTCATTTCATCTTTCTTTGTCTTTCACTTTACTTTCCTTTCTCCATCCTTTCCACACCCCAACTTAGGATGTTGGCCTAAGTTGGCTATTCAAATAAACCGATGCTTCGAAAAGAATTTTGGGTGAGAAGTTAAGGGCAATTTGGCTCAAGAGGTTTCAATGCGGTTGTCAACAAATGGTTTAGGTTCAAATGGTGAAAAAATGGTTGCACACCCTCACAAGATAGTCACAAAAGGATATGAAAATTTGGGTTCCCTCTCAAAATTTCTGCCCAAGATCATTCCTTACACTTACCAAAGCTAGACACTTGGACTAACAAGGCAAATTCTAGGATTTCACAAACATGCTTCCAAGTAAAATCTACCACACATGGCACCTCAAACACAATCATTTAGCACATCCCGAAAAGATCAAAAACTTTGCAAATTTTACAAGACACAAAAATTATATCTAGTCTTTGCAGTTCTCTCATAATGAGAAGTATTTAGCCTCATCATCTGTTGATTTTTCGGTTATTATATGGAATATAATGTTTGAAGCAATAATTTTCTGGTCACAAGGAACTTGTGTCATTTATATCATGGGGCCTTGATTACAATCAGCTTCTCACTTGTGGAGTAGAGGAGGTTGTTCGATTGTGGGATGTGAGCTCTAGTGAATGTATAGATATATATACATAGGTAAGTCTTGAGAACTAAGAAATTCTTCTTTTGAGTATACAAGGGAATGTAAAACTCTGAGCCATATATAACAGGCATAAGTTAAAATGTTTCATTGTATGGTCTTGCTTTGGTTGACTAGATCAAGCTGCCATATGGCTAAGAGTTTTACATTCCCTCTCTACTACAAAGATGGATTTCTTGGTTCCGAAGACTTGCATATAAATATATCTATACATTCACCGGAGTTTACATCCCACAGTCAAACAACCTTCTCTACTCGACAAGTGAGAAGCTAATTGTCCTCAAGGCTCCATGTTATAAATGACACATGTTTCTCGTGACTAGAAAATTGTTGCTTAAAACATTACCTCCCATATAGTAATCGAACAATCAACATATGATGAGGCTAAGTACTTCCCATTATGAGAGAACTGCAGAAATCAGACATAATCTTTGTGTTCTTATAATAGTTGCAAAGTTTTACATGGAACCTGATCTATTTCACATAGTGATCAGTAAGCAATGTCATTTCATTGATTACTGAGTTTTGAAATAAACAAGTCTCTAGTTTCTATTCAACGACTTGTTCAACAAGATGGATCAGTCTTTTTTCAGGAATCATAACTGTAGTGGGAAACCTTCTTTGCAATTATTTTAATAACTTTGTCCTATTGATTTTATTTTTATTATATTTTACACCCCAAAGAAAACATGTTGTGAAGGTGGAGTCCTACGTGATAATTTCCGTGTCCCATTTTTCTCGTGAAAGATGGGCCAACGACGTGACAACTCTTTTTCGAGTTTTAAAAAGAGAAGACTCACCACATAATGAATTAAAGGCGCATTAGGATACCATTCTATACTAAGCTAACAAATAAATTTAATTTAAAGAGTCTGTGAAATCATAGGCCGGATAAGGATTCAAGTTACCTCGAAAGGAAGGTGTTAGACACCTTTCGAGGTACAAAATGTGAGTACTAGCTGAATCTTGTGAATTATGTAGGAGAAATGTGTGGTGAAAAAATGCCATTAATTAAAAAATGATGAGGTAAAATATGAAAAACCTAATAAATTAGTGTAAGAAAAGACTACGAGTGTGTTTGGACAAACTTTTTAAGTTACTTAAAAGTCAAACGCAAAAAAACAAAAGTAGGTAGTTACCTACTTTAATATTTCATTTTTTTGTGTATTTTTTAATCCAAAAGTAAAAGACTTTGTGCTTTACAAAATACATCTAAAACTTAAAAAGTACTTTAAAAAAGCACTTAACTTATTTTTAGTGGCTTTTGCCTTTTAAACACGTTTTTAGTTTTGGAAGTATTTGGGTAAAACAAAAGCACTTTTTTAAAGATTAAAAAGTACCAAAAAAAAGTTGAAACTCAAAATTTGGGAATTCCCAACTTATGACTTAAGGCTTTTAACTTATAGGTCACTTAAAAAAAGCTAATCCAAACACCCCTTAAATTATTAAGTAAGGAATCATTTATTAGATATAATTAAACGGATCTAGTAAAAAGAACTTCAAACGTGAAATTATTTGTTGCATAAAATTTAGGCAGTTTAAAAAAGCCAAGTAACCAAACATGAGACTTCATTTACTAGTTAACTAATCAAATGAACTTATTAGATGTAAAACTAAAGAAAATAAAAAGGACAAAAGAAATATGAGACTTGCCATTAAAGAATATTTTATTGTACTAACAAATCGTTATAACTTTAAACAAATCTACAAATTTATTACATGGACAAAAATTACCATATTCTTCTATCCCAAACACATAACATTAAAAGACATGATGAAATTATGTAGTATGCGATTTTAGGCATGTATTACAACCAATGATACACACAAAACTAATTAAGCCATAAAGTTCATGAGTTTAATAAAACAATGAATGCTCTCAAGCCATTAGACAAAGCTGAAAAACTTATAATATTGACAATAAAAGAGGAAAGAGACTGACCTGATTGCTTCCAATAAGAATACTTAAAGTAATTGAATAACACAAATAAAAGGAGAAACTAAGTTGAAAATGAGAAGAGTAAAGGGCAGAGAAACCAACTTGGTCGAATGAATACATATACATTAAGCTTAAAATGAAGTATCTATAAACGACAAATAATGAGAAAAGCTTATTAATAACATATGTTCAACCTCAAATTTGGTGGCCAATTAATGTAACAAATTAAGATAAATTAACAATATATAAATAAAGTGAAAAAGGTAAGAGAAAATATGAGATCAGGATATGCCAAGGCTGGAAACGGACCCAATTCGGTGTTACTCCCTCTATTTCATTTTTTTATGATCGACTTCTTAGATGCTTTGAGACAAGACGAAAATAATTCTTTAAATAAATAAAGTATTTTGATATTTAAAAAGTCGTGTGAAGCTTAAATATATGTATATCTTTTTATGTTAGTATATATAATAAAGTATTTTGATAATTTAACATAATAATAAAATTTGTCATGTTTTTGAGACTTTTAAAAGGGTAACATACAAAATTAGAATAGGAGGGAATAGTGTGTTGCTTTATATTTATAAAGCTATATGTGCACTTCATATAAGAAGTCGGATATAGGCTGTTCTTTTTCATCATTTTCCAAATGTACCCGGATGAAGCCAGCTATAGCCTGTCCTTTTTTCATCATTTACCAAATGTACATGGCCTCCACTAAGGTGATGATTCCACTTGAGTTTTGCTTCGAGCATTTACATCTCCATTTATCGTGGCTGAACTCCAAGCGACGTCATTCCATCACGATGTACATGTAATAATATTCAAAGAGGTGAGAGTATGTATGTTCTTAAGATTTAACTAGTTAAACAATAAACTAATAAAGACTCTTAATCAAAGTAAGCACATAATAAGAAAAAGAGTTAAAAATGAGTAAGCACATCAAACTAAGTAGATTAGAAGATCTGAAATAAATTTGTATCTCATCTCATTTTTTCTCATGATTAAATTAAGTGGCCCTTAAATTTTTAAAAAAATTATGCTATACGACCTAATTATTCTAGCTCGAACTAATGGAAAAAAAAAGAAGAAAATTTGCAAACCATATAGACAATAAAGAATAACTAGCTAATTATCATATAGTTATGAATTCATGTAAAACAATACATAATAAACTAAAACTACTAAGCATTATAGTGACAAGATTGCAGGTGAACTTCAAATTTCAATATTGCTAATCTATGATCACATATATGGTTAATAGTTAATATTCTTAAACATTTCCAATACACCTTCTTAAATTCAATGAACCCAGTAATATTAATGAATAGGAAAATACACTAAGATAATAAAAATAAAGCTAAGACATGCTATCACAGATACAAGATTAAATTTATTAAAATTAGGGATGACAATTGAGCGGATTGGGTCAAATTTGTTCGGGTCATAATGGGTCAAGAAAACAAACGGGTCAAGACCTAACCCAAATTTACTTGGGTCAAAACGTGTCAAGTAATGGATTATAGAACGGGTCAAGGCCCAACCAAACTCAATTTTTACTAAGTTTAAGTGTTTCATATGTTCTTTTAAAGGTTTTATGTACCTAATAAAATTATTATTTATCTTTATTATGGCTATATATAACATATCAAATTATAAAAAAATTAAAAATATTTTGATAAAATTTCTCATGAGTCAATTTGGGTTACATATCAACCCATTTTTTAATAGATTGAAATAGATTGAGCTAATAAATAGACGAGTTGATAACCCACCCAAACTTAAATGGATTGGGCGGGTTAGGTTTGATTTTCCGCCCCTAATTGAAACATCCACCAAATTAGAAGATAAGATGAATTTAAAGGCAGCAAAAGAAATGTACCTTTAGGTCAAGGAACTTACATCAACACCTCTAAAAATCATCAACTAAAAAAGACTTAGAATCAGAACTCAAGTTTTCGACCTTGCCAGAATGGTTGTTTCATTATGGTGTTCCCATGGTTGCATTTTTTGTGACTGATTTATGGTGAAGAAGATGAGGTTTTTGGTGTCAGTCACAGATCTATAATGGTGTTTTCATGATAATATTTATAAAATTTTGGATAGTGGATGTTTAGTGTTGGTGGTTGCCGATTGATGAGTGGAGGCAAAGGTATTGACTATTTCACCGGAAAGAAGGTAGGAGGAAAAAGGAGGGGGAAGAAGAAAGGTGTGGTGGTTTTTTGGTGGCTGGTCTCCAGTTGTTTGTAGATGAGGGAAAGGAGGAGAAGGGAGGCATTGTGGTTTCACCGGAGGCGGGCGTCTCTTCACGGTGGTTCTATAGTAGAGCAACAAATGGGGAGAGGATAGTGAGGGTGTGGGGCGGCTCGTCTTCAACGGAGGAGAAAGATGAAAAGTGATTTAGGTTTTGGGTGAATAAATAGGAAACGGTAGAGGATTTAACCTCGACTGTTGATCAAGATGAGATGGATGTCTATGATTAAAAGTTGAGGTTTGGGATTCATATTGGGTCCTAATTGATCAATTAGGTTAGAATTGAACAAACTTGGATAAAAATGGATAGGACTTCAATAGTTTGGAGGAAAATATATTACTATTTGATTAATAAAATATTGCACATATTAAATAAAAGAAATAAATAAATGAATAATTATAACTTTCATATAAAAGAAATACGCCTCATTATGAATACCAAAATATATAGTTAATCGGATAAAACTAAATATAAATTTAAGTATATAATAAAAGAAATAAGTTTTAAATATATATTTAATCGAATAGCAATCCGAAAATAGATTATAGGTCTGTCAAAATTGGGTATCAACAACAATCTGCATAAGAAACACTCTAACTGATTTGTATATGCCACATAGGACGTGTGTGTCTACACCTAAAGTTGTTGGGCATAGATATTAATGGATAATAATTTTTATCCTTTACTTTAGGATTTCACAACTATTTCCTATTTTCTAGCTATATGGTTTCTGTATTCTAGTATTTTTTATTCCATTGGGACATCCAATAGGTTCCTGTATTTTAGTTGCATTGTATCTTATCATATCACGATGTATCATTGGATTAGTATTTCAGTGTTGTATCTGTTCGTAACACCTCGTATTCGAAAAAGGGCAAAAAGCAGTTTTTCAGAATTTGCAGGTGCCAACCCACGCTGGCCACCCACGGCCTGTGGATGGGACCAAGGACCGTAAGTGTGGTCCGTGGTTGACAATCTCGGCACTGTCTAGAAGGGTCAGAACAAAGGCCGGACCAATGGACCATTGGTGGAACCACGGTCCATGGTTTAGGCCCGTGGTCCAAGACCCTCAAGTTGGATTTCTTACCACGAACGACAGACGTGCAGGACGGTCCGTCGTCAGTGGTCCGTGTATGGGCAGCTGGCAGTTATTTTCAGGGGTAGTTGGGTCTTTTCCTAATTAATTAGTTCCTATACTACATCGTTTTACCCTTCACTAAGACTCTTATATAAGTATTTTCAACCACCCAAATTATCCCATTCACTTCATTCTTCCAAAATCACAAAAGAAGATCAATTCTCCTCTCCAAAATATTTCTCTCCCTAGAAACTTGAAGAAGAAGAAGGATTCAATCTAGGGTTTCAAGTCAAGGTATCAATTTCTCCATTGAAGGCTAGCATTTGGATTCAAGATATGATAGTTTTCATCCATGGATTCCTTCCATCCACGAAGTTCCCAAATTCATCTATTTCAAAAGGTACAATTCCCCAATTGAGTTAGGCTTTTCTTCAATTGTCATGAGTTCTTTGCAATATTGATTTAAATGATTGAATTATGATCTCTTATGCATGAATTGAAGAAATACTATTATTTTATGATGATTTTCCCTATGAACCCATGTAATCCCCATGCTTTCAAGTTATGAATCATATGATGTAGGATTTTGATCTTCAAGGAAGAGTTTTATGAAATTAAGAATGTATTGCTAGCTTTACATGAATTTATGATGAAATGCATATATAACCCATGTTTTCTAAGTGTTGATGATTGAAAGTGGGTTTTGAACCTCAAGAGGTGCATTATGGACTTATGCCTTTTCTTATGAAATCTATGCAAATGTTTTAAGGGTGCTTTGAGAGTAAAGTACCAATGATGATGAT
Organism: Solanum etuberosum; assembly: GCA_029582245.1. NCBI lineage: Eukaryota > Viridiplantae > Streptophyta > Magnoliopsida > Solanales > Solanaceae > Solanum > Solanum etuberosum. The sequence continues at coordinate 67,386 of JAJONR010001237.1, read as the reverse complement.
CATGATGTGTTATTGAAAGGATTTTCTCATGTACACATAATAGTAAGATGTGAAAGGTTTTCTCACATAGAAAGGATTCTTAGGTTGAAAGGCTTCTCACCTAATTGAATCAAAGATTAAGAGCTATCCTAATGAACTTAGCTTGGATTGGTTGTCCAAGGATACCTTTCCATGGATAATAAGGTCAATTAAGAAATGACTATTCCATGGTATTTATGCTTAGCACCGAGAGGATATTGAGATGGAATCTCTCCCGTGAGTAGAGGTCGGGTTTCTAGAAACAATATTTTTATCCCTTACCTATGTGCCCCCATAGGATGATTGTCTCAGATAACATTAGCTAGTGTATCCACTTTAGCTCATATTTATGGTCCTTACCTTGGCAAGTAGGACAACCCTTTTTGGTGTGGGAGACACTGGGGATCATGTTATAGCTCACATGGTCTCTATGTCGGTTAAGGCTAATCCCCCACATTAATAATGAACTAAGGTTACTTCAAGAAGTATCGCATATGAGTTCAAAGGTTCTAAAGATGAGGTTAGCTTGCATTGACCATGGTTTTATGACTTATGTTATCTAAGTCTTTTATATCATGTTTTAGCTTGGTCAATTGCATTTCATGAAATTAAAATGTCCCTTTTTAGCAAGATTTAACTATTTTATGCATGGATTGATCTAGGTACATTTTTTTTTACTAGCGCATACTCTTGCCTACATTTCCTAAAATGTAGGGTCCGACAGTCAGGGTCATCAGTTTTGTGGCTAGTGGTTGAGTTTGATATTTTCGATCTTTGGTGAGTCCTCATGCTTCGAGGATGGAGTTTTATTGTATTCAGTTTCTTTCATGTATTTCTCTTTTGTACATGATGTATGGGCTAGGCCCAATTTCATTCTATTGTATTAGATGTCAATGATGAGACAATTGTTTTAGACTTCCGCTTTTCATTTTATAAAACTATTCGACTTGGACTATTGTTTTACTCTTATTGTTCTATTTCTTATGTTATGAGAACTAAATGGCTTATGTGGAGTCCTTCGGGGTGCTATACGCCATGTTACATCTAGGGGGTCCCCCTGGGTCGTGAGAAACTGGGTATTAGAGCACAAGGTTTAGAATTATCCTAGGATGTCTCATAAGCCACTTCTAGTAGATTCTTGTTCATGAGTGTGAAGCGCACCACATTTGTGAATGAGAGGCTACAAGATGATTAGGAAACTCCACTTCTTTCATTACTCTAAAGTCATACGATAGAGTTTAACTCTATAAGGTCTCTCTCCTATTCCTTATCCTATGTTCTTCAGGATATGACTACTTGAAGAGCTTATGCTAGAAGGAATGTGAGGGAGAGTGTGGAACAAGAAGCTCCTCAAGTTTCGGTCGATCCTTTGGCCAAGAAAGTTTCTAATGCAGAGTTTAGGGGTGCTTTTCAAGTGTTGACTCAAGCCATGACGGTCTAAGCCAAAAGGGAGGTTGCGGTCCCTATGAACCCAAATGTGGGTACGGCGACTTCAAGAGTTAGGGACTTTACTAGGATGAATCCTCCGGAGTTTTGTGGTTCTAAGGTTGAGGAAGATCCTCAAGAGCTCATTAATGAGGTCTATAAGGTTTTGATGATCATGGGAATTACACCGGCGGAAAAGGTGGAGTTGGCCGCTTATCAACTAAAAGGTGTGGCTCAAATTTGGTATAACCAATGGAAGGAAGGGAGACCGAAAGATGCGGATCCTATTAATTGGGAGAAATTGAAGGCCTCTTTTCTTGATAGGTTCTTTCCACTTGAGATGAGGGAAGCTAAGTGTAACACCCCGTAGTCTAGTAGGCCAACTAAAGTTAAGTATGAGGGAAACAAGCCAAGACAAGGGGCAAGGGCCAAGGCTTCCTAAGCTTGCCATGGCACTGACAACCTTCACGGTAGCCTTGAAGGATCATGGTGCCACCCATGGTGGTGAGACAGTAGCTCACCAAGGCTGCCTCAAGTTGGGCTCACCTTCACGAGCCACTTCACGGTCAGTGTGAAGACCACGACTCGTGGGAAGGCTCGTGGTGATGCCTTAAACTCATGGAGGCCAAGACAAGGTGGCCTAGACACTAGACCAAGGACAACGAGCAGGACCATGGCCAGTGGTGACGACCACGGCTCGTGGTACTTGTCGTGAGACCTGGCACTAGGCTGCCAAGTGAGGGTCATTTTGGGAAATTTCGGTTTAAGTTAGAATTAAGTGTTGTCATTTAACCTAAGCTTTGTACTCCTATATAAGTGATTTTAACCCGTTTAAACTCACCATTCAACACATTATTTCCAAAACCCCAAAAGAATACCAAAGTTCTTCCTCTCAAATATTTCTCTCTCTAGAACTTGAAGAAGAAGATAGAGTTTGAAGTTAGGATCAAGGTTAAGCCACTAATCCTCAAGCTTTAGTAGGCTTTGTGATCAAGGTATGATAGCTTTTCATCCATGGAGTTCCCTAGTTTTCCCCAATTGTGAAGATGAAATCCCCAATTCTAGTTAGGGTTTCTTCCAATAATGTGGGTTATGATGAATGTTGATCCAATTGAGTGGATAATTATTGTTTATGATTGAATCATTAGTAAATCATGTTTTTCGGACGAAATTTCATGTGCCCATGCCTAACCCATGTCTATAAAGATGAAATTGGAGCAACTGTGTTTTGTACCTTGAAAGGGGAAATTGAGGATTTAGAGATAATGTTCTAGGATTGATGATATTTATAGTAGATTGCTTGAGAGTAGAACATATACCCATGAATTGAATGAGATTAAAGTATACATGTTGAATCATGATTAGTAATGCTTGAGTTTATGCCTATATAATGATATGGTTAGAATTGCAAAAGAATGAAGCATGTGATTAGAATGTCTTGAGATCTAGGCATATATGATGATTGTAAGAAGTATTGCTTTGAGAGTAAAGCTTGTAGTTATGAATGTTGATTACTAGGGATTTGAGAGTAAAGCTAATGTGATGAATTATAAATGTTAAGGCTTTGAGAGTGAAGCTTATATGATAATGGTAGACTATTAGATAGGATTGTTGTGGAAGGACTTTACCCACATAATGTACCTTATGAATGTTTGAATGTATGAATGCATGAATGTGAAAGGTTTTCTCACATAGTATGATTCTAGGTTGAAAGGCTTGCTGACATAAAATGAATCAAAGCATGTTTAATTGTGATAGCTTGAAGTTGTGTTATGAGATCTCTTCATGAATAGCTTGACTTAGTAAGACCAGACCGTGCATGGTAGCTTGATTAGAAGATCTCATGGTAGCCTTGGATTGAGAAATTGTACCCTTCCAAAGGTTAGCTTCAACTAGCATAATAGAATGCTTGCATAGTAACATGACTTGGTGAGGCCAAACCATTTCATTGGTAGCCTGGATTGAGCAATAATACCCTTCCTTGAGTAGCTTGGAGTTGCATGAGAGTATGCTTTCCATGGTAGCTTGGTCTAGCATAATGAGGTGCTTTTCCTTGGTAGCCTTGAATTGGTAAATCGTCACCATTCATGTTTGATGACTTGTCTTGTACTAAGTAAAGAAGTACTTTCCATGAATTGTAGCAAGAGCTAAAGAAGGACTAGTCCCTAATCAAAGAGGCATGTTTATGATGAAACAAGGTTACTTCAATGAAGTATCGTAAGTATGTTATTATATGAGATATGCTTGTATAATATATGATTAGCTTGGATTGTTGCTAGAGTTGCCTTCCTTGATATGTATGACTAGAAGTGAATTTTTCCTTGTCTATGAGAGATAAGCTAAAGATGAGGACAAAAGATGATGAACTTGAATTATGGCCCAAGGTGGTCTACTTTGATGAGTGAGATATTATGGGGGATTACCCATGTTTTGGCTAAGTATGCTTTGAGGTTACTTATGAAGTATTCTATTTATGTCATGATGACTTAAATGTATTGACTATGCTTATAACTATGTTGTTATCTCTTATGTTTATGGATTATGTATTATGATTGAATAATGCGTATGTCATGCCTATGTTGATGATTCATGCTAGCTATCATATTTATTACATTTTGTACTAATGCATACTCTTGCCTATATTCTTATCAAATATAGGGTCCGGCAATATCGACTTTCATCCCCGCGGCTAGGATCTTAGTAGAAGCAAGAATTGAAGCTTTGGTGAGTCCACATAGTATACGAGGAGATAGCCACCATGTTCTTATGTCTTTCATTTTATGTTTAGACTATTGTATGGGCTGCGTCCCAAAGATTTTCATGTACTAGATGGTTTGAGACAAAGATTAATAGACTTCCACTCATTTTATAAAAGACTCTGATTGTATGGAAAATGTTTTAAATTTCTGCATCACTTCTATTAATTTATGTTAAGATATGCTAAGTGGCTTGTATGAGGCCTCTCGGGATCTTATACACCTTGTTACATCTAGGGGGTACCTCTGGGTCATGACAAACTTGGTATCAGAGCACAAGGTTTAGAATGATTCTAGGATGCCTCAAAATCACGTCTAGTAGAGTCTTGTTCATAAGTGTGAAGCGCACCACATTTATGAATGAGAATCTATTAGATGAATAGGAAATCTCACTTCTTCATATCTCTAAGTCATTCCATGGAGCTTAGCTCTATAAGGTCTTTCTCCTAATTTTTACCTCGATGGTCTTCAGGATATGGCTACTACAAGGGCCAATGCTAGAAGGAATGAGGAAGGAAATGTGGATCAAGAAGCTCCTCTACAAGCTCCGATTAACCCTATGGATGAGAATGTAAATAATGTAGAGATGAGGAGGACATTTCAAGTGTTGTCTCAAGCCGTGACGGCCCAAGCCAATAAGGAGGTTGTAGTCCCCGTGAACCCAAATGTGGGTACGGTGGCTTCAAGAGTGAGGGACTTTACTAGGATGAACCCTCCGGAATTTTATGGATTCAAGGTTGAGGAAGATCCTCAAGAGTTTATAGATTAGGTATATAAGGTACTTGCTATTATGGCGGTGACTCTGGTAGAGAAGGCAAAATTGGCCGCTTATCAATTGAAAGGTGTTGCTCTAGTATGGTACAATCAATGGAAAGAAGCTAGGCCGGTAGGTGCGGGTCCCGTAAAGTGGGAAGTGTTTAAATCCTCTTTTCTTGATAGGTTCTTTCTCCTTGAGATGAGGGAAGCAAAGGTGCATGAGTTTCATAACCTTCGTCAATGAAGCATGAGCGTGAAAGAGTATCCTCTAAAGTGTACTCAATTGTCAAAATATGCTACATCTCTAGTGGCCGACCCTAGGACGGGAATGGGTAAGTTTATGTCGGGTGTGTCCGATTTGGTAGTGAAAGAATGTCGTACGATTATGCTTATAAATGACATGAATATTGCTCATCTTATGACTCATGCCCAACAAATTGAAGAGGAGAAGCTAAAAGGGAGGTCTAGGTAGAAGAAGAGGTCTAGAATGGATGATGATAAGTTCTTTCATGATAGGTCCGATGGACATGGTCGTTCTACGAATCGACAAAGGTTTCCCGGATAAGGTTCTTCCAATGATTCTAAGTATAAGAAGGATAGGGTGTCTAACCCTATACCACAAGGAATTAGTATTGAATCCCTATGGCCTACTTGTGCTAGGTGTGGAAAGAGACATGAGGGTAGATGTTTAGCCGACATGGAAGGTTGTTTTAGTTGTGGTGAAAGTAGTCACAAAATGAGGAATTTTCCTAAGGAAAAGTCTAATGGAAGAGAGGATGCTCCTAAGAAAAACCGGTTTTCTGCACTTCAAGCTAGAGGTGAACAAGAGTGTGCTCCCGATGTGGCTCCTGGTATGTTGAAAGCTTCTTAATTGATGTTTATGCTTTGCTAGATTTTGATGTCATATTTGTGGTGGTTTGGTTGCACTCCTATTATGCTCATATTTGATTTTATAACCCGTGTAGACAAATAGTTAGTTCCCGAATAAGCCTATTAAGAGTGGAAGGGGGAAAATCTATGCCATAAGTTTGGGTTATTTCTTGTCTTTAAGTTGGCTTTTAAGGGTTGCATGTACCACCTAGTTAAGGTGAGGGAGATAGGTTCAAGTGTTGACCAACTTCCAAGAGCTAGTTACCTCTCCAAAATTGACCTTAGGTCGGGTTAGCACCAAATGAGGGTGAAAGACGATGATGTCCCGAAGATGATTTTTTTTAACCCGGTATGGTCATTATGAGTTGTCGTAATGTTATTCGGATAAGTAGACTGTACCAAGGGTAGTCTTATGGTGTAAGATGGTTCCGGATCATTTTTTGTGCTAGAGGTGAAAGTTAAGCATTGTATTGATCCGACCTTAGTAGAATTGAAAGAGACGGTGCTTAGAAAGTCCGTTGAGGCTTTCTCCCAAGGGGGAGATGGTGTGTCTAGATAGCAAGGTCATTGTGTGATCCTAATGTTTGTAACTTGGGCTTAATTGAAACATCTCACACAAGAAGGCTGTAGTGAGTGTGGCAAGAGAGGGAAGCTTAGTCCCCATTTCGTACGCCCATAAGAGATCTGGATACATATGGTTAGGGTGCTTATGAGTTAGCTTTGCCTAATGACAAGCATCGGTGCATTCGGTTTTCCATGTCTCTAAGTTGAAATGAGTGTATTGGAGATCCGATATCCCTAGTTCCCTTAGAAGGATTGGGACTAGATGAAGGTTCTTCCTATGAGGAAGTTCCGGTTGAGATGTTAGACCGGCAAGTTGAGAAAGTGAGAATCAAAGAAGATTTCCCCAAGGTTAGCTCCTAGTTTGAAGTCATGTGTGTTTTAGTTGTTCCCATGATTTCCGTATGTGATGCGTGTTCATGAAAGCTTGTGTTTTGAAAGAAAATGAGTTTATATGATTGATTTCCTCATGTTGTAGTGCATTGAGTATGAGTTGCCTATAGACTTCATGAGATGAATAGATGAGCATGCCTTAGCTCGGAGTTGAGAGATTCCTCCTTGAATGAATGCTTTTTGAGAGTAAACTGCATATGAGCTCCATGAGATTGTGTTGAGCATGTTTTAGCTCGGAGATGGTAGTTCCTCCTTGGACATGATTAGATATGAGATTTCATGCATAATGGGTTGTTAGATGAAGTTCCTCCTTAGTTGTGTGCATTTAGATGAGTTGCATGCATGAAGGGCTACTATTATTGAGTCTTTTCTTCCATAAGGTGTTTAGAATCGTCATTCGAGGATGAACGTTCCCAAGGGGAAGATATTGTAACACCCCGTAGTCTAGTAGGCCAACTACGGCTAAGTATGATGGCAAAAAGCCATGACAAGGGGTAAGGGCCAAGGTAAGGGCCAAGGCTGCCAAAGCTTGCCATGGCACTACCCAACTCCACGGCAGCCTTGATGGCTCGTGGTGGCCACAATGGATCGTGGTGCCACCCGTGGCGGTGAGGCAGTAGCTCACCAAGGATTCCTCAAGTTGGGCTCACCTTCACGAGCCACTTCGCGGCCAGTGGGGAAGACCATGGCTCGTGGGAAAGATCGTGGTGATGCCTTCAACTCATGGAGGCCAAGCCAAGGTGGCCTAGCAACTGGATCAAGGACCACGGCCATTGGTGAGGACCACGGCTCGTGGTGCCTGTCGTGAGACCTGACACTAGGCTGCCAAGTGAGGGGCATTTTAGTGAGGGGCATTTTAGAAAATTATGGCTGAAGTTAGAATTAAGTGAAGTCGTTTTGCCTAAGATTTGTCGACCTATATAAGTGATTTTAACCCTTTAAACTCACTATTCAAGACATTATTTCCAAAACCCCAAAGAATCCCAAAGTTCTTCCTCTCAAATATTTCTCTCTCTAGAACTTGAAGAAGAAGATAGAGGTTGAAGCTAGGATCAAGGTCAAGCCTCCAATCCTCAAGCTTTAGTGGGCTTTGTTATCAAGGTATGATAGCTTTTCATCCATGGACTTCTCTCATCCACGGAGGTCCCTAGGTTTCCCCAATTGTGAAGATAAAATCCTCAATTCTAGTTAGGGTTTCTTCCAATAATGTGGGTTATGATGAATGTTGATCCAATTGAGTGGATAATGATTGTTTATGATTGAATCATTAGTAAATCATGTTCTATGCTGAAATTTCATGTTCCCATGCCAAACCCATGTCTAGAAAGATGAAATTGAAGTATGTGGGTTTAGTTCCTTGAAAGGAGAAATTGAGGATTTAGAGATAATCTTCTAAGATTGATGAGATGTATAGTATATTTCTTGAGAGTAGAGCATATACCCATGAATTGAATGAGATTAAAGTACACATGTTGAATCATTAGTAATGATTGAGTTTATGCCTATATGATGATATATGATTAAAATTGATAAATAATGAAGCATGTGAGTAGAATGTCTTGAGATATAGCCATATATGATGATTGTACAAAGTATTTCTTTGAGAGTAAAGCTTGTAGTTATGAATATTTATTACTAGGGCTTTGAGAGTAAAGCTAATGTGATGAATTATGAATGTTAAGGGTTTGAGAGTGAAGCTTATATGATAATGGTAGACTATTAGATAGGATTGTTGTGGAAGGACTTTACCCACATAATCTACCTTATGAATGTTTGAATATATGAATGGACGAATGTGAAAGGTTTTCTAACATAGTATGATTCTAGATTGAAAGGCTTGCTCGCCTAAAATGAATCAAAGCATGTTCAATTGTGATATCTTGAAGTTGTGTGATGAGATCCCTTCATGAATAGTTTGACTTGGTAAGACAAGACCGTGCATGGTAGCTTGAGTAGAAGATCTCATGGTAGCCTTGGATTGAGAAATTGTACCCTTCCAAAGGTTAGCTTGAACTAGCATAATAGAATGCTTGCATAGTAGCATGACTTGGTGAGGCCAAACCATTTCATTAGTAGCTTGGATTAAACAATATTACCCTTCCTTGAGTAGCTTGGACTTGCATGAGAGTATGATTTCCATGGTAGCTTGGTCTAGCATAATGAGGTGCTTTTCCTTGGTAGCCTTGAATTGGTAAATCATCACCATTCATGTTTGATGACTTGTCTTGTACTAAGTAAAGAAGTACTTCCCATGAATTGTAGCAAGAGATAAAGAGGGACTAGTCCCTAATCAAAGATGCATGTTTATGATGAAACAAAGTTACTTCAAGGAAGTATTGTAAGTATGTTTTAATATGAGATTTGCTTGTATGATGTATGATTAGCTTGGATTGTTGCTAGAGTTGCCTTCCTTGATATGTATGACTAGAGGTGAATTTTCCCTTGTCTATAAGAGATAAGCTAAAGATGAGGACAAACGATGATGAACTTGAAATATGGCCCAAGGTGGTCTTCCTATGAGGAGATCCGATATCCCTAGTTCCCTTAGAAGGTTTGGGAGTAGATGAAGGTTCTTCCTATGAGGAAGTTCCGGTTGAGATGTTAGACCGGCAACTTGAGAAAGTGATAATCAAAGAAGAGTTCCCCAAGGTTAGCTCCTTGTTTGAAGTCATGTGTGTTTTAGTTGTTCCCATGATTTCCGTATGTGATGCGTGTTCATGAAAGCTTGTGTTTTGAAAGAAAATGAGTTTATATGATTGATTTCCTCATGTTGTAGTGCATTGAGTATGAGTTGCCTATAGACTTCGTGAGATGAATAGATGAGCATGCCTTAGCTCGGAGTTGAGAGATTCATCCTTGAATGAATGCTTTTTGAGAGTAAATTGCATATGAGCTCCATGAGATTGTGTTGAGCATGTTTTTGCTCGGAGATGTTAGTTCCTCCTTGGACATGATTAGTTATGAGATTTCATGCATAATGGGTTGTTAGATGAAGTTCCTCCTTAGTTGTATGCATTTAGATGAGTTGCATGCATGAAGGGCTGCTAGTATTGAGTCTTTTCTTCCGTAAGGTGTTTAGAATCGTCATTCAAGGATGAATGTTCCCAAGGGGGAGATGATTTTGCCTAAGCTTTGTACACCTATATAAGTGATGTTCACCCTTTAAACTCACCATTCAAGAAATTATTTCCAAAACCCCAAAAGAATCCCAAAGTTCTTCCTCTCAAATATTTCTCTCTCTAGAACTTGAAGAAGAAGATAGAGTTTGAGGCTAGGATCAAGGTCAAGCCTCCAATCCTAAAGATTTAGTGGGCTTTGTAATCAAGGTATGATAGCTTTTCATCCATGGAGTTCCCTAGTTTTTCCCGATTGTGAAGATGAAATCCCCAATTCTAGTTAGGGTTTCTTCCAATAATGTCGGTTATGATGAATGTTGATCCAATTGAGTAGATAATGATTGTTTCTGATTGAACCATTAGTAAATCATGTTTTTAGGATAAATTTTTATGTTCCCATACCTAACCTATATCTAGAAAGATGAACTTGAAGTATGTGGGTTTTGTGCCTTGAAAGGGAAAATTTAGGATTTAGAGATAATCTTCTAGGATTGATGATACGTGTAGTAGATTGCTTGAGAGTAGATCGTATACCCATGAATTGAATGAGATTAAAGTATACATGTTGAATCATGATTAGTAATGCTTGAGTTTATGCCTATATGATGATATATGATTAGAATTGCTAAAGAATGAAGCATGTGATTAGAATGTCTTGAGATCTAGGCATATATGAGGATTGTAAGAAGTATTGCTTTGAGAGTAAAGCTTGTAATTATGAATGTTGATTACTAGGGCTTTGAGAGTAAACCTAATGTGATGAATTATGAATGTTAAGGCTTTGAGAGTGAAGTTTATATGATAATGGTAGACTATTAGATAGGATTGTTGTGGAAGGACTTTACCCACATAATCTACCTTATGAATGTTTGAATGTATGAATGCATAAATGTGAAAGGTTTTCTCACATAGTATGATTCTTGGTTGAAAGGCTTGCTCACCTAAAATGAATCAAAGCATGTTTAATTGTGATAGCTTGAAGTTGTGTTATGAGATATCTTCATGAATATCTTGACTTGGTAAGACAAGACTGTGCATGGTAGATTGAGTAGAAGATCTCATGGTAGCCTTGGATTGAGAAACCGTACCCTTCCAAAGGTTAGCTTGAACTAGCATAATAGAATGCTTACATGGTAGCATGACATGGTGAGGCCAAACCATTTCATTGGTAGCTTGGACTGAGCAATAGTACCCTTCCTTTAGTAGCTTGGACTTGCATGAGATTATTCTTTCCATGGTAGCTTGGTCTAGCATAATGAGGTGCTTTTCCTTGGTAGCCTTGAATTGGTAAATCGTAATCATTCATGTGTGATGACTTGTCTTTTACTAAGTAAAGAAGTACTTTACATGAATTGTAGCAAGAGCTAAAGAGGGACTAGTCCCTAATCAATTAAGCATGTTTATGATGAAACAAGGTTACTTCAAGGAAGTATCATAATTATGTTTTAATAGGAGATTTGTTTGTATGATGTATGATTAGCTTGGATTGTTGCTAGAGTTGCCTTCCTTGATATGTATGACTAGAGGTGAATTTTCCCTTGTCTATGAGAGATAAGCTAAAGATGAAGACAAAAGATGATAAAATTGAAAGATGGCCCAAGGTGGTCTACTTTGATGAGTGAGATATTATGAGGGATTACCCATGTTTTTGCTAAGTATGATTTGAGGTTACTTATGAAGTATTCTCTTTATGTCATGATCACTTAAATGTATTGACTATGCTTATAACTATGTTGGTATCTCTTATGTTTATTGATTATGTATTATGATTGACTAATGTGTATGTCATGCCTATGTTGATGATTAATGCTAGCTGTCATATTTAGTACATTTTGTACTAATGCATACTCTTGCCTACATTCTTATCAAATGTAGGGTCCAGCAATATCGACTTCCATTTCCATGGTTAGGATCTTAGTAGAAGCAAGGATTGAAGTTTTAGTGAGTCCTCATAGTATTCGAGGAGATAGCCACCATGTTCTTCTGTCTTTCATTTTATGTTTAGACTATTGTATGGGCTGTGTCCCAAAGATTTTCATGTACTAGATGGTTTGAGACAAAGTTTAATAGACTTCCACTTTTATAAAAGACTTTGATTGTATGGAAAATGTTTTAAATTTCCACATCATTTCTATTACTTTATGTTATGATATGCTAAGTCGCTTGTATGAGGCCTCTCGGGGTCTTATACGCCTTTTTACATCTAAGGGGTACCCCTGGGTCGTGAAACTAAGGGTTTTGAGTTAATTAACTTCTGACAAGGGAGTATGAGTGTGAGAGAATATGCTCTAAATTTTACTCAATTGTCTAAGTATGCTCCAACAATGGTTGCCGATTCAAGGGCTAGGATGAGTAAGTTCATTTTGGGTGTGTCTGAAATGGTGGTTTAAGAGTGCCGAACCGCAATGCTCACTAATGATATGGACATCTCTCGTCTCATGGTTCATGCACAACAAATTGAGGAGAGAAACTTAAGAAAAGGTCTAGGGAGACAAAAAGGGCTAAGACCGATAATGGTAATTTATCTCATACAAGGTCCGATGGACATGTTCGTCCTAGATTTCGACAAAGGTTTTCCGATCAAAGTTCCTCCAATGATCTTACTAAGTTGAACAATTATAGGGTGTCTAACCTTAAGCCTCAAGGAGGTAATGGTAGTGGATCTTCATTGCCCATGTCTACTTGTACTAAGTGTGGAAGGAATCACGAGGGTAAGTGCCTAGCCGGCACGAATTGGTGCTTTAGTTGTGGTAAAAGTGATCACAAAATAAGGGATTGCCCGATGCTTGCAACTAAAGGAAGAGAGGGAAAGCAAGCTCCTCCTAGTGGTTTGGGTTCCAATGCTCCTAAGTAAAACTGATTCTATGCACTTCAGATTCTTGGTGAACAAGAAGGTTCTCCCGATGTGGTTACCGGTATGTTGAATGTTTTCCAACTTGATGTTTATACTTTAATCGATCTCGGTGCTACCTTGTCTTTTGTGACGGCATATGTGGCTATGAGGTTTGATGTGCTCCCAGATGTGTTGTTAGAACCTTTTTCTGTCTCTTCTCTTGTTGGTGATTCTATTATGGCTAAGAGGGTCTATAGAAAGTGTCTCATTTCCTTGTCCCATAGAGTAACTCTTGTTGACTTGGTAGAGCTTGATATGTTAGATTTTGATGTTATTTTTGGTTTGGATTGGATGCACTCATGTTATGCTTCTATTGATTGTAGAACTCGTATAGTCAAGTTTCAGTTTTCGAATGAGTCTGTCCTAGAGTGGAAAGGGGGAAATTCTATACCTAAGGGTCAGTTTGTCTCTTATCTTAAAGCTAGAAAGATGATTTCTAAGGGTTTCTTTTACCATCTAGTTAGGGTGAGGGATGTAGATTCTGAAACACCTACTTTCGAGTCGGTCCCCATTGTTAATGTGTTTTTAGAAGTGTTCCCAGATGATCTACCCGGTATTCCTCCCGAGCGGGAAATAGACTTCGGTATTGACCTTCCCCAGATACGCAACCTATTTCTATTCCTCCTTACCGTATGGCTCCGGTAGAACTTAAGGAGTTGAAAGAACAATTGAAATATTTGTTGGATAAGGGTTTCATCGGACCGAGTATCTCTTCATGGGGTGCTCCAGTTTTGTTTGTTAGAAAGAAAAATGGTTCTCTTCGTATGTGTATTGACTATCGTTAGTTGAACAAGGTGACCATTAAGAATAAGTATTCTCTCCCAAGGATAGATAATTTATTTGACCAACTTCAAGAAGCAAGTTACTTCTCTAAGATTGATCTTCGATCGGGTTATCACCTATTGAGGGTGAAAGATGATGACATTTTGAAGACGTCTTTTCGAACACGGTATGCTCATTATGAGTTTTTAGTAATGTCGTTTGGCTTGACTAATGCTCCGGCTGCATTTATGGATTTGATTAATAGGGTGTTTAGACAATACCTTGACATGTTTGTGATTGTGTTCATTGATGATATTTTGATCTACTCAAGGAGTAAGGATGAGCATGTTGATCATTTGAGGATCGTGTTGCAGGTTCTTAAGGACCAACAACTTTTTGCAAAGTTTAGCAAGTGTGAGTTCTTGCTAAGGTCCGTAGCTTTTCTCGGTCATATTGTTTCAAGTAAGGGTATTGAAGTAGATCCTAAGAAGATGGATGCGGTCAAGATTTGGCCAAGACCTCTAACTCCTTTGGATATTAGAAGTTTCATGGGTTTCGCCGGTCATTATAGAAGAATTGTTGAGGGATTTTCTTCAATTGCCTCTCCTTTGACGGCTTTGACTCAAAAGAAGGCTAAGTTTATATAGTCCGAAGCATGTGAAAAGAGTTTTCAAGAGTTGAAAGATATACTTACTTCCACTCTGGTGTTGACCTTACCGAAAGGGATGGATGGTTTTATGGTTTATTGTGATGCGTCGAGAATTAGGCTAGGGTGCGTGCTTATGCAAAATGGGAAAGTTATTGCCTATGCCTCAAGACAACTTAAAATTCATGAGAAGAATTATCCTACTCACGACCTTGAATTAGCGGCGGTCATTTTTGCCTTAAATATTTGGAGACACTATTTGTATGGAGTTCATGTAGATGTGTTTACCGACCACAAGAGTTTGCAATATGTGTTTAATCAAAAAGATCTAAATCTTCGCCAAAGAAGGTGGCTTGAGTTATTGAAAGATTATGACATGAGTGTTCTTTATCAATTCGGTAAAGCTAATGTGGAAGCGGATGCTCTTAGTCGGTTATCTATGCGTAGTATTTCTCATATTGAAGAAGAAAAGAAAGAGTTGGTTCGAGATGTTCATTAATTGGCTTGATTAGGTGTTTAATTAGTGGACTCCACCAAGGGTGGTGTTATGGTTCACAATGGTTACGAATCATTGTTTGTGGTGGATGTGAAACTCAAGCAAGGTCTTGATCCAATTTGGTAGAATTGAAAGAAGCGGTGCTTAAGAAATCTGTTGAGGCTTTCTCCCAAGTAGGAGATGGTGTGCTTAGATATCAAGGTCGTTTGTGTGTTCCAAATGTGGATGACTTTAGGGAAGAAGCTCATAGTTTGCGGTATTCCATTCACCCGGGGGCCACCAATATGTACCGTGCTTTACGGGAGGTCTATTGGTGGAATGGGATAAAGAAGGATATTGTGGGATTTGTGGCTAAGTGTCCAAATTGCCAACAAGTAAAAGTTGAGCATCAGAAACCGGGGGGTTTGTCCCAAGATATTAGCATTCCTACTTGGAAGTGGAAAGACTTGAATATGGACTTTATTGTTGGTTAGCCCCGCACTTGGCGACATCATGACTCTATTTGGGTGATAGTAGATCGGATGATGAAATCACCTCATTTCCTTCCCGTCAAGGTTTCCTATTCGGCAGAGGACTATGCCAAGTTGTACTTAAGAGAAATTATAATGTTCCATGGAGTGCCTTTGACCATTATTTCCGATCGTGGTACCCAATTCACTTCTCAGGTTTGGAAGTCTTTCCAAAAGGGTCTTGGTACTCGTGTTAAGCTTAGTACAAGCTTTCATCCCCAAACCGATGGGAAAGCGGAGCGTACTATCCAAACTTTGAAAGATATGTTAAGGGCTTGTGTGATTGATTTTAAAGGTAATTGGGATGACTATTTGCCATTGATTGAGTTTGCTTATAATAACAGCTATCACTCAAGTATTGTTATGGGTCCATTTAAGGCACTATATGGAAGGAGGCGTAGATCTCCTATCGGTTCGTTTGAGGTGGTGAAGTTGCCTTAATAGGTCCTGAATTGGTACATGAGGTCATACAGAAAGTTTGACTTATCAGAGAAAGGTTTAAAATGGCTCAAAGTCAGAAAAAGTCATATGCTGATGTGATAAGAAGGGATCTAGAGTTTGATGTTAATGATTGGGTTTACTTGAAAATCTCACCCCTGAAGGGTGTAATGAGGTTTGGTAAGAAAGGGAAGCTTAGTCCCTGATATGTAGGCCCATATCAGATTTTGAGGCGTGTTGGTAAAGTTGCTTATGAGTTAGATTTTCCAAATGAGTTGGCATCAGTGCATCCAGTTTTCCATGCCTCTATGTTGAAGAAATGTGTTGGTGATCCGACATCCATAGTTTCCTTAGAAGGGTTGGGAGTTGACGAAAGTCTCTCTTATGAGGAAGTTTTGGTTGAGATTTTAGACTGGCAAGTTAAGAAGTTGAGAAATAAATAAATAGCTTCCGTAAAAGTGTTGTGGAGGAATCATTTAGTTGAGGGTATTACTTGGGAGGCCGAGGCTGATGTGATGTCCCGATATCCTCATCTCTTTCCTTCTACTCCTACTATAGCTTGAGGTAATGAGTTCCTCTTTGTTTGTCCATTGTTTTAGTGTCATGTGTGTTATGTGTTTCCATGATTTCCTTATGTTATGTATTTTCATGAAAAACTTGTGTTTTGAAAGAAAATGAGTTTACATGATTGATTTTCCTCATGTTGCTTTGCAATGAGTATGATTTGCCTATAGACTTCATGAGATGAATTGATGAACATGCTTTAGCTATGCTTTTTGAGAACAAATTGTATATAGGCTCCATGAGATCGTGTTGAGCATGCTTTTAGCTTGGAGAAGGTAGTTCCTCCTTGAACATGAGAAATTTTGAA
This sequence comes from Solanum etuberosum, assembly GCA_029582245.1. Taxonomy (NCBI): domain Eukaryota; kingdom Viridiplantae; phylum Streptophyta; class Magnoliopsida; order Solanales; family Solanaceae; genus Solanum; species Solanum etuberosum. The sequence goes on along the minus strand of JAJONR010001237.1, from coordinate 50,876 downwards.
ATTTCATGCATAATGGGTTGCTATATGTAGTTCCTACTTCCTTATGATGCATTGAGTATGTTTATCTTGGAGTAGATGTTTCCTCCTTGATTTGTGTGTTGCATGCATGATGGGCTGTTAGACTTAGTTTCACCCCTCTTATGATGTTTTGAGAACGTCTTAGCTTGGAGTCGACAGTTCCTCCTTGGTTAGATGTATTTTAATGCAGTTGCATGGTAGGTTGGGTTGTTAGTTCCTCTCCTACTCTCTTAGAACCAGCTTAAATCTCATTCGAGGACGAATAATCCCAAGGAGGAGATATTGTAACACCCCGTATTCGAAAAAGGGCAAAAAGCAGTTTTCCAGAATTTGCAGGTGCCAATCCACGCTGGCCACCCACAGCCTATGGATGGGACCACGGACCATAGGTGTGGTCCGTGGTTGACAACCTTGGCACTGCCCAGAAAATTCAGAACTATGGCCGGACCAACGGACCGTTTGTGGAACCACGGTCCGTGGTTGAGGCCCGTGGTCCAAGACCCTCAAGTTGGGTTTCTGACCACGAACGACAGACGTTCAGGACGGTCCATCGTTCTAACCACGGTCCGTCATCAGTGGTCCATGGATGATCAGCTGGCAGTTATTTTCACGGGCAGTTGGGTCTTTTCCTAATTAATTAGTTCATATACTATATCGTTTTACCCTTCACTAAGACCCCTATATAAGTATTTTCAACCCCCAAATTAGCCTATTACTTCATTCTTCCAAAATCACAAAAGAAGATCAATTCTCCTCTCCAAAATATTTCTCTCTCTAGAAACTCGAAGAAGAAGAAGGATTCAACCTAGGGTTTCAAGTCAAGGTCTCAATTCCTCCATTGAAGGCTAGCATTTAGATTCAAGGTATGATAGTTTTCATCCATGGATTCCTTCCATCCATGGAGTTCCTAAATTCCTCTATTTCAAAAGGTACAATTCCCAATTGAGTTAGTGTTTTCTTCAATTGTCATGGGTTCTTTGCATTATTGATTTAAATGATTGAATTATGATCTCTTATGCATGAATTGTTGAAATACTATGATTTTATGATGATTTTCCTCATGAACCCATGTAATCCCCATGCTTTCAAGTTATGAATCATATGATGTGGGATTTTGATTTTCAAGGAAGTGTTTTATGAAATTAAGCATGTATTGCTAGCTTTACATGAATTTATGATGAAATCTATATTTAACCCATGTTTTATAAGTGTTGATGATTTAAAGTGGGTTTTGAACATCAAAAGGTGAACTATGGACTTATGCATTTTCTTATGAAATCTATGCAAATATTTTAACGGTGCTTTGAGAGTAAAGTACCAATGATGATGATGATGATATATTATTGAAAGGATTTTCTCATGTATACATAAGAGTAATATGTGAAAGGTTTTCTCACAGAGAAGGGATTCTTAGGTTGAAAGGCTTTATCACCTAATTGAATCAAAGATTAAGAGCTATCCTAATGAACTTAGCTTGGATTGGTTGTCCAAGGAAACCTTTCCATGGATAATAAGGTCAAGTAAGAAATGACTATTCCATGGGATTTATGCTTAGCACTGAGAGGATATTGAGATGGAAGCTCTCCCCATGAGTAGAGGTCGGGTTTCTAGAAGCAATCTCTTTATCCCTTACCTATGTGCCCCCATCGGATGATTTTCTCGGATAGACATTAGCTAGTGGATCCACTTTAGCTCAAATTTAAGGTCCTTACCTTGGAAAGTAGGACAATCATTTTCGTTGTGGGAGACATCAGAGGATCATGTTATAGCTCACATGGTCTCTATGTCGGTTAACACTAATCCCCCACATTAATAATGAACTAAGGTTACTTCAAGAAGTATCGCATATGAGTTCAAAAGTTTTAAAGATGATGTTAGCTTGCATTGACCATGGTTTTATGACTTATATTTTCTAACTCTTTTGTATCATGTTTTAGCTTGGTCAATTGCATGTAATAAAATGAAATGTCCCTTTTTAGCATGATTTAATTGTTTGATGCATGACTATCATACTTGGTACATTATTTTGTACTAACGCATACTCTTGCCTACATTTCCCCAAATGTATGGTCCGACAGTCAGGGTCATCAGTTTCGTGGCTATTGGTTGAGTTCGAGATTTCCGAGATTTGGTGAGTCCTCATGCTTCGAGGACAGAGTTTTATTGTATTCAGTTTCTTTCATGTATTTCTTTTTTGTACATGATGTATGGGCTAGGGCCAATTTCATTCTATTGTATTAGATGGCTATGATGAGACAAATGTTTTTGACTTCCGCTTTTCATTTTATAAAACTATTGGACTTGGACTATTGTTTTACTCTTATTGTTCTATTTCTTATGTTATGAGAAATAAGTGGCTTGTATGGAGTCCTTCGGGGTTCTATACGCCATGTTACATCTACGGAGGTAACCCTGGGTCGTGACACTATTCTATATAAGGAGCACATTTTTCATGACTAAAATCATTGTTCTTTTCTACATCTCAAACATTTATATGATAGCAAGAGTTTTTTTCTCTCCTCATAGAGTTCTAAGTTTTCTTTCCCTCCCACCACAAATGGCACCCTCCATTACCAATTCGGATGCAATCATCACCACCACTTGTAACGACCTAACCCGATTGTTATGAGTAAGCCAATAGTGAAAGAATTTGGGCTAGAAAACATTTTGGTAGTGACATAATTTTTTTTGCTAGGCTTGTCTTAGGTAGAATCTGGGCTAGGTGAGGTTTAGGGCCATCAAGGAATGGGTGGGATGTAATGTTGAAGTTTTGTTAATGGTTTCATGTAGCCAAGATATTAAGGAGTCCATGAGGTCTTTCAGAATCGAATTCGGGTGAGTAGAACTTCTAGAATTGATCTTGGCGTGGACATGATATGTCAGGATAAGCAGGGAATGGGTTATGTGGTGAAAAATGGCTTTTCCCGGAATTTTGAGTCTCGAAAATTCACTGATCCCACTATCGTGGGAGGAATCCCACTATTGTGGAGTGTGCAGACCGCTTGTCATGACCCAAAGTACACCCTAGACGTGACACAGTGTATAAGACACTGAGGGTTCCTACACAAGCTACTTGACATACATACAACACAATATAATAGAATAAAGAGATTTCATATAAAAATAAAGCACTTGACATAAATGAGGAAGTCTAACATAGTCTTGACAAGAAAATCTTATACATGAGAGTGGTTGGGACGTAACCCATACACCACGTACAAACTCCATAAACTAAGACATATGAAAGCAATAAAGGTAACATAGTTCTCAAAACATGAGGACTCGCCAAGTCTTCAAACTTCAAGTGATCAAGAAACAAGCCACGAGCGGGATGAAGAAGATCGTCGGACCCTAAATTAGTGAAACAATGTAGGCACAAGTATGTATTAGTACATTAAATGTACTAAGTATGAGGGGTATGTATAAACATGTAAAACATGATCATAAGAGGACATAAGGGGGGGGGGGACATGATATGCATGACCAAGCTAAAGCATAGTAAAACATTTAAAGAAGAATCATAATCATGAACATGGTCAATGCATCTTGAAATAGTAATGAAGACTTCATAAGAACCCTTGAAGTCACTTTAGTTCATTTTATGGGATATTAGCTTTAACCGACAATAGACCATGCGATCTATGACATGGAGTCCTATGTAACTCCCACATTGAGAAGGAAGATTCTACTTTCCAATGTCGAACTCCGTATCATATTATGCTATATGTGGATCCACTAGCTAAGTCACATAAGACAATCCTACGGAAGCACGTAATTTGGAACTCGAGGTTTCTACTAGAGACTATCCTATTTGAGCCTCCACCTCAAAGTTGTCTCGGTGCTAAGTTTTTCACGCCCCGAGGCTACCCCATGGACGTAAACACGGGACCTAGGATCACGAGTGACCCCAAGCTAACCCTGAGCTGGCATATCATAAGCATACTAAAAGATTACTGAATAAAATATAGTATGCGGAAGCTTAAAACCATAATTAACTGAAAGTAGGGAAATACCCAATAGTAATATGATTATATAAAAGACTATGAGTTTAATAACAACTGGAAGATCAAACTCAAAACTAATGTTGAATCTAATGTTATGCCTGAAAAAGCCTCTAACTGACTAAAGTTGCTGGGACATGCCTCCAGCTAACTCTAGCAAAACTAAAAACTGAATAAAAAGACTAAAGTGTAAAGCATGTCTATTGTCCTTGAAGTATGAGGACTCACCACTGAAGCTGTTGAACTGGAGATCAGGAACGGATCTATGCATGATCTGGATGCTGAGTACCTGAACCTACATCATCAAAGGATGTAGCGCAGAGTATGTGTCAGTACTTGGAATGTACTGAGCATGCAGGATATAGAGTATAGCTGAATAAAATACATAACTGAACAAAGCATACTGAGCAATAACATAATCTGAATTGAATGTAAATGCTGGAATATACTGAAGACTGAACTAAATGCAATGACCAAGTACTAATTCTGAACATGACATACTGAGATTGAATGCTGAAATATAACTGAAAACCTAGTCGAATGCACTGGAGTCTAACTGTGGGAGCTACTATTAACTGACATAAAACCACGTGATCTAAACGTGGAGTCTGATGTATACGCCCCATCGAGAGGACCCAATATACCTTGCCACGGGTATAAAGGCATAACTGGCGTGATCACTAAATCTGATGCCCATAGAGGGGACTTACTAACCTACGGGGGCACGTAGTTCTGGGACTATACGGGTACGCTGAACCCTAGTCCAACTCGGTGTTAAGTCTACTCCCAACTGAATATGTATGTAACACATTATGATTTAATTACTGAATAGCTCAAAATACTGACATGCAAAACTTGAGAATGTAAAAATTATATACTGATAATGAAACATTAGAAAACTAGGGCATGAATATCTGTTTATCTGACCTAGCTAGTGTAATTCATGAACTAAACGAATCTACACAACTAGGGTTCTGAGTTTCATACAAGGAAATAAGCAACGATTTCAAGAAAACATGATGATCTGATTAAGAATACTATAACAACTAAATCACAACCAATATCTAAGGTTTTAGAAACCCTAGTTCTAAGCAAGATATAGCGAATCAAGAATCTGACTGAATTCTAGGGACCAGTGGAAGAAAGGAATCCACTAGTGAAATCCCTCATACCTGGTGATGAATTTCATGGAGAAATCTTTCGATTTCGGGGCTGAAACTAAAGAAAACTTGTTGCGTTCTTGGAAGGGTTTGGGTCACCTCTTTTCTCCTCTTTTGCTCTAAGTTTTATCAATTTTGGTGAATGAATCACTTTGGGTAAGTTCTGATTAAGTTAATAGGCTTAAACTGACCAAAAATACGTAGTTTAGGGGTTAAACGACGTAGTTTAAGTGCCCAACGCATAGGGGAAAGGACCAAAACGACCTTGACTTAATTCTAGCTAAGCCCATCCACGGAGGGAATGACGGTCCGTCGTTTGACCTACCGGCAGTCGTTTGGGTTCGTCGTTCATGATCTGCCCGATAGGGCTTCACTAAAACGAGCATAACTTTTTAGTCGGAGATGAGATTTTAGCAAACTCGGTGGTGTTGGAAAGAAGATTCAATTATCTATCATTTGGTAGGTCATGGGCCACATAATTCCTTTTGTGCTAAGGGTTATCACCATTTGAAGTTTACCCAACAAAAATTTCCCTCTAATTGGCTACTGACCCTCACCTACGGTCCGTAGGTCCAACCACAGACCGTACTGGTCGACCGTGGGTGGGATCAGAGACCATAGTTGGTGCTCAACGATGGACCCCACCTATGGACCGTGTGTCAGACCACGGACCGTAGGTGGCTTCTGTGGTTCTTGCACCAGGTCTGGAAAGCTGTAATTTTTATTTTTTTTCCTCAAATCTGAGGTGTTACAAAGTTAAATCCCAACGGAATAGTCATTTTCATAAACATAACATCATACATGGAAAATCACAATAAATATACTAATCCAAGATTAAATCATTATAAAAATGCTCTTTAAACCTTGAATCATGCATGTGTGAGAAAACCTTTCACTAAACCATGATCCTTTATATGTGAGAAAATCCTTTCACAATTTCATTGATGCCCATCATAAGCAACCTAGATCATAAAACATTCATTTTCATAAATCATGCATAATTTTCATGAAAACATCATTCATAGATTCATAACTTCTTCATAAATTCATGTCTTTAAGAGTACATAGTCAAAAATCATGATGAATGCATGGGTTCAAGTAAAATCAAGAGAAAAGACATAAAGTGACACCTAAACTTGTCCTGGATTTTTAAAAAGACACCTTAACTATGCGGGCGTCCTATTACCCCACTAAACAATCTTGAACTGATATTATTACGTCATTTTTGTCCACCTGACATAGAGAGTGTGTGCACTCTCTCAAAGAGAGTGAGCAACCTAAAATAACTAATATAATTTTATTTTTACAAGTATTTTATTATAAAATATATTTTCTTATTATTTTAACTGTTTTTCCTTATTATTCTTTCTCTTTCTTTCTTCTTTCTTCTTCAAAAATTCATTGTCATCTCCATTGAAGCTTCTCACCCTCGATGTCATCATTTTTACCACAACTTCACCTTCACTTTTTTATTACTATTAGTTTTACTCTCTATAATTTTAAAACTTTATCTAAATATTTTCTTACATTTCGAACAATTTGATAAATCCATTAGATTTCAAGATGATTAGGAGGTATCATGTATTTTTTTTTATCGAATTTCAATCAAGTTCTTTCAATTTTTGCGGAATTCATTGATTCTTTTAAAATTATCATTTCTAATTTTTGATGTTATATGAAAAGGAGTAATTGATAATACCTTAAAAATTTTAAGTTTTCTTAGAAAAATAATTAGTTTTGTTATCAATAATTGAATAAACTCTAGAAAATTTTATATTTTTTTTTATATAAAAAAATCATTGAAATAAAGAATTTGATTGGAGGTGAAGAAGAAAAAGAAAAGAAAAAAAATGGGAGAGGGGTTCAACTTGATGTGGGGGGTGGGGTGAGGGTGGGAGGTGAAGAAAAAGAAAGAAAATAGAGTGATGGATCAACTTGAAAGTGGGGGGGGGAGGGGGGGAGGTGGAAGATGAAGTGGAATTTAAGATGAAATCAAAATTAAAATAAGTCAAAAAGTAAGAGGGAGAGAGAGAGGGGTAAAGAAAAAAATTATATGTTTAATTAAATTAACATGTGTCATGTAGTGATTGGTGTGTGAACACACTTGCTTCATAAAATCTGGGGCTGTTCGAAAATAATATAATAATACCAGTTCAATATTTTTTAGTGGGGTAATAGGACGATTGCAAAATTAAGGTGTCTTTTTGAAAATTCGGAATAACTTCAGTGGCGACTTTATGTATTTTCTCTAAAATCAATTGACAAGCATGTATTTGAGTCAAAACAATCATAAAAAGATCAAAATGGAACAATTGAATCTACACCATTAGAATCCATGAAGAATTGAATGAAAACCCAATAAAATTGATGAAACCGAACTTGGATAATTGAGAAATCTTTAGGGCTCAATGGGTGAATGGAACCCATTGATGAAACCCTACAAACCTTTCTATTCAAATCCCAAAATAAATGGGGCAATTTGAGACTCAGTGCTTAGAAATCCTAACCTTTTTCTTGACCTTGGGAGAGAATTGCAGGGGATTGAATGTAGATAGGATTTGGAAATCTGGGTGAATGAGAGAGTTAGGGAAAATTTGGGGGTAGAAGGGTATTTATAGGGCTTAGAATAAGGTAAAACGACGTCGTATAGACATTTAATGTAAAGGAAAATACCCTAATTCCCTTAAAAATATTTTCCGGATGGTTTCTATGGTTTGGACCTACGGTTCGTAGAACTTTCTACGGCCCGTACTGGTCAACCGTAGAACCAACTTTAGAAACTCAAATTCACCTTACTTACCATGAGACCTTTCTATGAGTCATCAAATTTCCTACGTTACGTAGACCCCTTCCGTAGTTCTCAACTTCTAGCCCAAAATTCTACTAAGTCTGGGACCTTTCTATGGAACCATCCTACAGTCCGTCAAACTTTCTATGGCTCGTCCTTGCTACTCGTAGGTCCAACTTCCAAAACTTTAAATTCCAAAAACTCAATATCATTCCTAAGAGTTCAATCTACGACCCGTAGAAACTCCTACGAACCATAGACTGGACTCGTAGGTCACAACCTGTAGCCAAAACATGAAGTTCTTCCCTTTTTCCATTTCTGAGGTGTTACAATATCTCCCCCTTGTAGACATTCATCCTCGAATGGTACTCAAGATAGCATGAATAGAGTAGAAGAGAAGCTAACAACTCAACATGAATGCAAATCTTATCAAAATGCACATAAACATGGAGAATCACTCCAAGATAGATCATAACATCAAAAATAAAGTTTTCATGAACATGCATGCATATGGAAACATGAGACTGACTAAAACGCATGAATCTGAAAGAATGAACCATGAAGATCTAATACCTCAAGTTAAAATAGGAGCGGAGGGAAAGAGATTAGGATACCGGGATATCACATCGGCTTCAGCCTCCCAAGTAGCACCCTCAACTAATTGATTCCACCAAAGTACCTTCACGGAAGCAACTTCTTTATTTCTCAACTTCCGAACTTGTCGGTCTAAAATTTCAACTGGAACCTCTTCATAAAAAGATTCTCTTTAACTATCAACCCTTCTAAAGGCACTATGGATGTCGGATCTCCAACACATTTCTTCAACAAAGAGACATGGAATACCAGATGAATCTATGCTAAATCATTAGGCAATTCAAGTTCATAAGCAACTTTGCCAGTATGCCTTAAAATTTGATATGGGCCCACATAATGGGGACCAAGCTTCCCTTTCTTTCAAAATCTCATTACATCCTTCATGAGTAAAATTTTCAAGTAGACCTAATCATCAACATTAAATTTCAGTTCTCTTATTCTAACATCACCATATGACTTTTATCAACTTTGAGCTGTTTTAAACCTTTCACGAATAAGTCGAACCTTTTCCATAGCCTTATACACCAACTCGAGCCCTATAAAAGCGACCTCACCAACTTCAAACCAAACTATAGTAGACCTACACCTCCTACCAGATAGAGCCTCAAACAGTGTCATCTCAATACTAGAATGATAGCTATTATTATACACAAATTTAATCAATGGTAAATGATCATCCCAATTTCCCTTGAAGTCAATTACACAAGCTCTTAACATATCTTTTAAGGTCTGAATGGTAAACTCGGCTTGTCCATCGGTTTGAGGGTGGAAAGTCGTGCTAAGTTTCACATGAGTACCAAGAAGCTTTTGAAATGACTTCAAAAACTGAGATGTAAACTCAGTACCACGATTAGAGATAATGGACAAGGGCACTCCATGCAATTTTACCATTTCCCGAATATAAAGCTTGGCGTAATCTTCTGGTGAGAATGAAGACTTAACGGGAAGAAAGTGGGCTGATTTTGTCATTCGGTCCACAATAATCCAAATTGAATCATATTGTCGAAGAGTGCAAGGTAAACCCTTAATGAAGTCCATATTCAAATCTTCCCATTTCCATGTAGGAATACTAATGTTTTGAGCCAAACCACCCAGTTTTTGATGCTCAACTTTCACTCGTTGGCAATTCAAACATTTAGCCACGAATCCCACAATATCCTTCTTCATCCCATTCCATCAACAGACTTCCCGCAAATCATGGTATATCATGGTAGCTACTGGGTGAATAGAATATCGAAAACTTTGAGCTTTTGTCAAAATTTGATTTTTCAACTCATCAACATTCAAAACAGATAACCGATCTTGATATCGAAGGACACCATTTCCACCTTGCGAGAAAGCCTCAATGGATCTTTCAGAAATCAACTTCTTCAAATCAACTAGTGACGGATCAAGATCTTGCTTAGCCTTTACATCCGATACAAAAGATGATTCGGAACCATTATGAACAACTATACCACATTTATTACAACCAACTAAGTGAACACCCAATCGGTCCAACCTATGAACATCACGGACTAACTCCTTCTTAGCATCCTCAACATGAGCGACACTTCCTATCGATAGTCGACTAAGAGCATCCGCCACCACATTCTCCTTACTAGGGTGATATGGGAAACTCATGTTGTAATCTTTCAATAACTAACGCCATCTTTTTTTATGAAGATTCAAATATTTTTAAATGAACACACATTTCAAATTCTTATGGTTGGTAAACACGTCTACATGAACACAATATAAGTAATGCCGCCAAATCTTTAGAGCAAACACTACCACCGCTAACTCCAAATCATGAGTTGGATAATTCTTTTCATGTACCTTTAATTACCTTGAAGCATAAGCAATGACCTTCCCATGTTGCATCAAAACACATCCAAGACCAATTCGTGAAGCATCACAATAAACTACAAAACCATCTAATCCTTCTGGTATTGTTAAGATAGGGCTGAAGTGAGTCTATCCTTCAACTCTTGGAAACTCTTCTCACAAGCTTCCGACCACAGGAATTTCACCTTCTTCTAAGTCAACATTATCATAGGTGAAGAAATAGAGGAAAATCCATCCATTAACTATCTATAATAACCTATCAGACCCAAGAAACTCTGTATATCTACAGCAGACAACAGTCTAGGCCTATTCTTAACCTCCTCGATTTTCATAGGATCGACTTGAATACCTTCACCAAAGATCATATGGCCAAGGAAAGAAACAAACCTCAATCAAAACTCATATTTTCTAAGCTTAGCATAAAACTCATGATCCTTGAGAATTTGTAACACAATCCTCAAATGCTCAATATGCTCATCCTCACACCATGAGTAAATCAAATATCGCCAATAAACACAATTACCAACATATCAAGATATTGCTTGAATACCCTATTTATCAAATTCATGAATGTCGCCGGTACATTAGTCAAACCAAAAGATATCACCAAAAATTCATAATGACCATACCGAATTCAAAAAGTTATCTTTGGAATTTCACTCTCCTTCACTCTCAATTGGTGATAACCAGACCGAAGGTCAATCTTTGAAAAGTAACTTGCTCCTTGAAGTTGATCAAACAAATCATCTATCCTTGGAATAGGATAAATATTATTAATGGTATCCTTATTCAATTGTCGATAGTCAATGCACATTTGGAGGCAACCATCCTTCTTTCGAACAAACAACACCGGATCACCCCGTTGTGAGATACTCATTCTAATAAGACTCTTATCCAACAAATCCTTCAATTGATCCTTTAACCCCTTAAGTTCTATTGGGTCCATGCAGTAAGGAGGAATAGAAATAGGTTGTGTGTCTGGGAGAAGGTCAATTTCAAAGTTTATTTCTCTTTCGGTAGGAACACCAGAAAGATCATCGAGAAACACTTCAAGAAACTCATTTACAATCAGAACTGACTCAAGAGTAGGGGTTTCAGAATCTTTATACCTAACCCGAACAAGATAATAAATGCAACCCTTAGAAATTATTTTCCTAGCCTTTAGGCAAGATATAAACTGGCCCTTAAGAACATTTCCCCCCCCCCCTTCCCATGACATGATAGGTTCGTTTAGAACCTTGAATGTGACCAATCAGTTCCTATAATCTACGGAAGCATAACATGCATAGATCCAATCCATCCCAAGAATAGTGTCAAAGTCTAACATATCAAGCTCTACAAGATCAACAAAAGTCACACTATGAGAAACGAAAATTGGAAAATTTCTATAAACTCTCTTATCAACAATAGAATCACTGATGGGAGTAGAGACCTGAAAGGGATTAGAAAGGATTTCAGGACCAATATCAAATCTTATGTCCAAATAAGGAGTAACAAAGGATAATGTAGAACCCGAATAAAGCAAAGCACACACATCAAATGAAAGACTTTCAACATACCGGTTACCACATCTGAAGAGTCCTCATGATCATGTCGAGTCTTATGAGAATAGAACCTATTATGGCGAGGGGCACCCGAACCAGAACCACTATGCTGAGCTTTCCTACCATCGTTACCCTTGTTAGCTTGCAATGGAAAATCCTTCACTTTGTGACCACTCTTTCCACAACCAAAGCAACCATCTGTGCCGACCAAACATTTTCCATCATGTTTCTTACCACACCTTGGGCAAGTGGGGATAGAAGACCTATTACCACCACCTCCTTGAGGTTTAGGGTTAGACACCTTATCTTTGTTGAACTTAGGAAGTAGTGCATTAGAAGATCCTTGACTAGAAAACTTTTCCCAGAATTGAGGATGCCCATGTCCACCGGACCTAGCATGTGAAAAGTCACCATCACCAGTCCTTTCCCTCTTGGACTCTTTTGCCCTTTCCTAAAGCTTTTACTCCTCAATTCGTTGGTCATGTATCATCGAATGAGAGATATCCATTTCCTTGATCGAAATGGTGGTACGATACTCTTTGACCACCAAGTCAGACACACTTTACACAAACTTACCCATCCTTACCCTTGAGTCGGCAACTATAGTCGGAGCATACTTAGCCAATTGAGTAAACTTCAAAGCATACTCTTTCACACTCATATTACCTTGACAAAGATTAATGAACTTAAGCACTTTCGCTTCTCTCATTTCAAGAAGAAAGAAAAGATCAAGAAAAGCACCGTTAAATTTCTCCCAATCCAGAGGACTCACTTGATTGTTCCATTGTTCAAACTACACTTGAAAAACACCGTTGAGTTGATAAGCAGCCATTTTCGCCTTCTCAAAAAATTTCAATCCCATGATACCTATAATATTATACACCTCATCAATGAACTCTTGAGGATCTTCATCAACCTTAGAACCATGATATTCCAGAGGATTCATCCTAGTGAAGTCCCTTATCCTTGTTTCTGCCGTACCCACATTTGAGTTCACGGGAACATTAGCCTCTCTATTGTCTTGAGCCATCATAGCTTGAGCCAACACTTGGAAAGTGGCTCGGAATTCTATATGAGCTAGTTGCTCAGCCAAAGGATCAACTGGAACTTGAGGAACCTCAGCTTCCACATTGTCGTTATCTGCATTCCTTCTCACATAAGCTCTTAGAGGGGTCATATCCTGAAAAGCATCGATCATAATTTAGGAGAAGGATCTTTATAGAGATAGAATCTATGTCACAACTTTAGAGTAATGAAAGAAGTGGAGTTTCCTAAATGCTTTGTAGCCTCTTTTTCATAAATATGGCACGCTTCACATTCAAGAACAAGACTCTACTCAATGCGGCTTGTCAGAATTCCCAGGACCTTTTTCTAGAACCTTCTGCTCTAAATACCAAGTTTGTCACAACCCAAAATACACCCTAGACGTGACATGACGTATAAGACCCCGAAAGGCCCTACACAAGCCACTTGAAATACATATACACAACATCATAGAGAAAAGCATGAAATCTCATAAGAACTACAAAGTTTCACATATAAGCAAAAATACATCAAAGTCTTGACAAACCATTTATTACATCAAAAGAGTGGATGGGACGTAACCCGTACACCACATAAAAAAGGCTGAAAATTAAAACATAAGGAAAGCAATACATGTGACATTGTCTTTGAAGTACGAGGACTCAACAAGTTTTCAAAATCTCTAAGTGCTAACTAGCCACGAACGTAGGAAGAAGAAGCATCACACCCTACATTATTAAACAATGTAGATACAAGTATGCATTAGTACATAGAATGTACTATGTATGAGGGATATACATAAACGTAAAAACATGATCATAAAGGGACATAATAGGAAAACATGATATGCATGACCAAGCTAAACGTAGTAAAACCTTTAAAGAAGAATCGTAAAGTATGAACATGGTCAAAGCATCTTAAATCATATGAAAGCCTCATAAAACCTTAGAAAGTAACTTAGTTCATTTTGTGGAATACTAGATTTAACCGATGATGAGTCCGAGATTTGGACTCATTTGGGCTTTGTTTTGATAGTTTAAGTGTCCTCAAATGCCTATTTTATGCTCTAAACTGATGTTAAAGTGTTCATTTACAGCTATGAAGGCTAAGGAGCAAGGCAAGGACATAACCGGACAAAAAGGAATTGAAAAGCTGAAGAAGTGAAGAAAAAGAAAGCCTGGAGATCGCCAAGACCACTCGGCGCACTACCGAGTGGCTCTTTAGCTCGCCTAAAATTTCAGCAGCCTAACCCTGGGGAAGAACCAAGTTGGCGACAGAAATGGGCAGTCGGTGAATCGCCGATCTGTTCCGCGACAACAAATTGAATCACCCAAAGTTACAGGACCTGAGATGATGAAGGCCAATGCATAATGGCGATGGAAGAGGACAATCGACAGATCGCCGATCCACTCGGCGAGGGGCGACTTAATCCACCGAGTGGACTTTTAGGCTACGTTTCGGGAAACTATAAATTGGATTTAAAATGGAATTTTAAGGAGTTCCGAATACTTCCGATGCTAGACTTAGAGTTTTCTCTGAATTTTTGAGTTGGAATTGTATAATTTTGGAGGATTTGGAAAGTGGGTCTTTGAATTTCACTCTTAGAAATCAATGTAAAGGCTTGGAGACTCTTACCCAGATCATGGCTAATACATTTGGTAATTATTTCTCTGTTTTGATGATGTGTAGCTAAAACCCCAATTCTTGGGGTGTGATCACTGTCTAATTATTGTATGGGTATTGTTGTTTGATAATGAAATTGTTGTTTTAATGTGGGTTTAATCATTAGCTGAGTTTTAATTTATGAATTGTAGTTGCAAATGCAATTCTAATTTTGAGTTCTTAGCTTGCTTGAGAAAGGGGTTAATGAACCAAAGCTTTTGATTAATGATTTGTGGGTATTGAGTCAACATGGGTTCAGCTCGAGAGAGTGAATCTTGAATCTAATCCTACCCATCTAGCTCGAGAGGGTGGATGTATTAAGGTTGTGGGTTGATTACCTTGTTAAGCTTGTTGATGTTCGAAAGAAATCACCTGAACCGTAATAGTTGTTCGAGAGAAAACTATTACACCTAAAGCCTAGCCTACCCAAAGTGCTTCAACAATCCATTGTTAGATTTCAATTACCCATATAGCATAATTAGCTTGTAAATGATCACATCCCGAGAATTCCTCTAACTATTGTTATTTTCCCCTATTTTCATTGTTGTTTCGACTGTTCATTGCAAAAAAATCCAAAACCCCATCTAACATTCGTTGTCACCCCTTTAGATTTATATTTATGTTTTCGATAATTTTCATTTCTATAACCGTTTAGACCCC
This sequence comes from Solanum etuberosum, assembly GCA_029582245.1. Classification (NCBI taxonomy): domain Eukaryota; kingdom Viridiplantae; phylum Streptophyta; class Magnoliopsida; order Solanales; family Solanaceae; genus Solanum; species Solanum etuberosum. The sequence continues at coordinate 35,599 of JAJONR010001237.1, read as the reverse complement.
GTTTGTACCTCATAATTGAATTTTAGACACGTACTACTCCCTGTGGGTTTGACCCCCAACTCTTCGATGGGTTTTATACTGACTAACGATCGTTTGCACCTAGAATCGGATGAGGTGTACTTGAAATGTTTATTCAAAATGGCGCCGCTGCCGGGCAGTGGTGTTGTTTGAAATTCTATTATTGAAGTTGAATTGTGTTCTTTTTGTGTTATAGCTGAATCGACTTACTTTAGTTTGTGTTTATGTTGTTTGTGCTGAGCAGAAGAAGAGATGAGTGTCAACGAGAGTAATGGTAGCCAAGTGGGCCACCAAGACGATATTGGAAATCTGAACGATGTAAATGACCCAATTCAATTGGGTGGTGTAGGTGCAATTCATCTACCTCTAGCTGAAGGAAACGCTATTTTTCACATCGCTATCACAATGATTCATCTCCTACAATTGAAAGGATTATTTGGGGGGCTGGCTCATGAGGATCCCCATGAGCATATTAGGAACTTTGTGGATGTTTGTGGTCCGTTCTCATTTAAGAACATATCACAAGAATCAGTCCATCTCAGGTTGTTTCCATTCTCTTTTATGGGTGAGTCTACTAAGTTGTTGGTTGAGTTACCAAGAGATTCCATCACCTCTTGGAATGAGCTTACCACAGCGTTCCAAGTGAGATTCTTTCCCCCATCGAAGATGATGACTCTAAGGGATGGCATCCAAGGTTTCGAACGTTTGGAAGGTGAACCAATCCACGAGACGTGGCTGAGATTTAAGAAGCTAGTGCTTCAATGCCCAACTCATGGACTTTCAAATGACGTGCTGCTGCAACACTTCTATAGGAGTCTCGATTCGGTGAACAAAGGAGTTGCTGATCAACTTGTGCCTGGTGGTTTAATGCAACAATCCTATGAAGTGGCATCTCAACTCCTTGATTGCATGACCAAGATTAATAGGGCATGGCACACTCGTGAAGACCAAGTGTCTTCTCTCACCTTTAGAATGACAATAGAGAAGATTGAGAAGGATCAAGAGAGAGACCAAAACAAGGAAAAAATGATGACCTAGCTGGACTTATTATCGAAAAATGTGCTGGGTAGTGGTCTGAGGAGTGTTAACATTGTGGGTGTTGGTGGAGTAAACCCCGATGAAACACAATTTGAAGGGATGTACAATGAGGAAGTGAACTTTTTTGCAATCAAGGAGGAGGATTTCGATCAAACTAGCTAAGGTCGGGTGGAAATCCGGGTTGGAATAGAGATGAGGGCTGGAGAGACCGTGACAGAGATTGGTGTGATCGTAATGCCACTTGGAAGGAGAGAGAGGGTGACAAGGATAGGTATGTCCCACCCCATGAGCGTCAAAAGCCCAAGAAATCAGAAGGTGGCCGTACAGAAGATATGCCCTCACGCATTCTCAACAAAGTTGAAGGGTCAAACAAAGTGATGAAAGAGATGAAGGGGGATGTCTCAACACTCAATCAGACGGTGACTTCTCACTCAGTCTCTATTAAGCAGCTGGAAATGCAAATGGGTCAAATCTCGACCCAATTGAATCCAAGACAAAAACAGGGGTTGCCTAGTGACACAACGTCCAACCCTATAAATGAAGCTTAAATTGGTATTCTCATTGTGCCACGATGTTAACTAAGGCGCTTCTTGGGAGGCAACCCAAGTTTTTTATGCTTTAGTTTTTGATTTTGAATAATGGGTGTTGATTGTGCAGGTTGAAAAAGTGAAAAGTGTTGGAAATGGGTAGTTTGGCGAGCCAAAGTCTAGTCGGCAACACGCCAAACAGGTCGGCGATCCCCGACTTGGACCGCTGTTGGAACCCCCTAGCTTGAAGGAGAGTTTTGTAAAACTCGACGAGGTAAAAGCTCTATCGGCAACTCGCCGAACAGGTCGGTGAGCCCGACCTTGTCCGCCATTTGAACCCCCAAAATTACTCGGAGTCCTGTAAAACTCGGTGAGGAAAATACCACTCAGCGCATCGCCGAGTGGTTCAGCAAGAACGACTTACTCCGCTGAAGGTAACGCGAACTGAAAGGTTTTAAAGGCCAAATGGTTTAAAATTTCAAAAATTCTTCATCTTCTCCCATATTTAACCCCCGTACTCTCATTTCCCACTTTAGATCTTTCATATTTCTCTTTTTTTTACCGCGTATATTGTGGATTCTTTGTTAGGAGTGTGGAACTTTGCCGCCTAGCTTTTCAATCTTAAAATTTTCGGCATCTAAGGTTGGTTTTCCAAACCCCAAATTCTATGTGTGGTTGAAATCAAATGCAATTGGTTAATTGTTGTTGATTGTTGGTGGGTAATTTGTTTTGATCGTGTTTATGTGTTGGATTTCCCGTAATTTGTTAAAATGTGTGCCTAATTGCCATAAATTAATCGACGCCTGTGTTCTTGCTTGTAAAATAGAGTCTAAATTGTTGTGTTGCGGTAATATTATGTTGGGTCTAGTGGGGTGAAGTCTAAGTAACCCTGGATTGTGCTAAATGACATAGTTTTCCCAATGATGTAGCGTTTGACGTCATTCTTAAGTGCAAAAGATGTTTAATGGCCAATTTTGGCCAAATCAGGGGAAGTCTAAGTACCCCGAGGGCATGGGTAGTATGGGTCTTGACTTAATTGCATAGTGTTTGTGTTTAATTTTATTTTCGTGGGCTGCAGGTTAGATTTTGAAGATAGGGGTTGAAAACTTGCATGTTGGGCCGTTTGGCGAGCTGGGTCGAGCTCACCAAACCGTTCGGCAGTTCGCCAAAGTCCCCCTAGACCACCGTTAGTTTCTTCATATTGTTGAGTTGTGGTCTGTAACTTTCGGCGATACGCATGTGCGGCGACTCGCTGAAAGTACTTCTTGATCGCCCTTTCTGCATCCCTAATCCCTAAAAAGCACTGTAACTTTCGGCGAACTACTTCTAGTTCGCCGATTGGTGTCGGTGATTCGCCGAATGGCCCTGAACATCACCGACCTGTCTTGAGTTTTGAAATTTTTTGCACTGGTACTTTCGGCAGGCCCGATCTGGCTCGCCAAAGTAACTCGGTGACTCGCCAAACGGTTCGGCGAGTCTTTCTGCAGCTTATTTCTGCAACTTTCTGGAAATTCTTCTAAGTGTTTCTTCATTGTTTTTCCAATATGGCTAGAGCCAATTTAAATGAGTGTGGCATGCCGCCCCGAAAGCGGGAACGAGGAGTTGTAATAAATGAGGAAGCACCTGCTTCCAGAGCCAAGGTAAGGAAACCACCTCGAAAGGGAGGAAAGGGAAAGGGAAAGGCCCCCATAGCCAAGACACCGGAGTACAATTCCGGCAGTGAGGGAGAGTCCTATGATTCTCAGGCTTCATTCTCTGAGCCTGAGGACGATCAGTTATTACAGGACCGACAAGCGGAGTTACGCTCCAAAGGTCGACATGATCCATCTAGGATCCCGGTACCGCAGACTCATCCTCCTCCTCCAGCTCCGGCACAAACGATGGTCTCGACAATGCCATTACAGGGTCCTCCTCCCCGATCACTCAATCGGTTAAAGGCCGAGGGATTGAAGACCATCCTAGAAGAAAAGAGACTTTCCAAAGATGGTATAGTGGACAGACATCCAAATATGTGGGACACCCTCATATTCCACAGGTTTGAGGTCTTCACCAATCCCCGTGGCCCATACATTCCTACATAGGTCTGGGAGTTCTATACTGCCTAAAGTGAGCTGGTACCTCAAGAGAAGAAGAAGGCTAGTGCCTTCAAGCCGGTGGACTTCGTGATGGTCCGAGGGAGGAAAGTTAGATGCAGCAGCGATGATATCAACACTGTGTTTGAGAGGGCTACAGATTTCGAGCATGAGTACCAGAGTATGATCTCTACAAAGACTCTGGATGACCTGAAGGGTTGGATATCCCCCCTTATTTCTGAAACCACCCCAAGGTGGATTAAGGCCAACGCACCTATAGAGAAGAAGGACTTAAATGTAGCTGCTAGATACTAGTTTGGGTTCATCAGCAGCACGATCATGCCGTCACAAAATGAGTCCATTCTCCGCCATGCAAAGGCGTCCTACCTTGGATCTATCATAGCTAGGAAGAGCCTAAATTTGGGCTTGATCATCAAGCAGGAGATGGCCATGAGGGCCAGGCAGCGCCAGATGTCTTTTCCATTCCCGATATTGATCACAGAGCTATGTCGTCGGGCTGGAGTTCCTCAAGATGAGAAGAGGGATGTTGAGATTACACACACATCTTCTACAGACATTCAGCGTATTGAGGCCGAGTACTCATGGGACGAGGCGGATAGGAGGAGAGCAACTCCAGTTGACACGTCCCCGGAGGTTGATCTTGATGCATTACCTGCAGAGGCATCCTTGCTTACGCCGGCCACTGGGCCTTCAGGTATTTCCAGCTCTGTTCCTTCTAGAACTCTGGGTAATTCTTCTGCTCCCCCTCCCTCTAGGTTTGCTGCTGGTACTTCTGCCTCCCGGCATCCGATCACCCAGGCCATGCTTCTTAAGATGGGGCACCTATCCCATTCTGCCAATGTGTGTAATTCCTGGCTAGAGGCCGAGGTTCCTTGGATGATTGAGCGAGCTATTACTGCTGCATTGACACCTATCCAGGCTTTTATTAATGCCCTCACAGTGAGAGTAGTAGTGTGTGAGCGAGGACAGAGAGCTTCTGAGGAGGTGAAGGCCTTGAAGGCCGATATTATTGGGCTGAGGAAGGATGTGGACTAGCTGAAGTCCACAGACTTTACTTCTCTATTTCGTACTGTGGAGATCCCCGATGATCAAAGTGCAGAAGTTCCAGCCTGTTATGAGGTGCCTCCGGCTACTACCAGAGATGAGACTAGGGCTGATATTGTTGCTGATGATTCTGATGCTGAGACTGATGAGGAGCAGCTCGTTGTACGTGAGGAGGCTATTTTTGAGGGTCTAACTGATTTAGAGGAGGCCATGGTAGATTCAGCTGTTCAGGCCTCCTTGAGGGATGTATCTATTATGGGCTCCAGTGGAGCAAAGGCCGATAAGACCTCGGACACTGATTCCTAGACGGATGGAGCGACTGAGATACAGACTTCACCCCAGGCTTAGCCTGGCAGGATGACCTCTTACCTCCCTCTCTATTGTTTTATTAACTATTATGTTGTTTTAGTTGCATTTGAGGACAACTGCTTATTTTGTTGGGTGGGGTGAGGTATTTCTATACCTACCTCTTTTTGTCTATTTTTGTGAATATTAGGCTTATTTGGTTTTAATATATATATATATATATATATTGGTTGTTGAATTGTGTTGTGGATATTTTTAGCTTGTGGCCCATCGTTTTGATTAAAAATAGTTTTGAACCAAATTTTAAAATTTTGCCACCTCTTGTGTGTGAATGTGGTTGTTCTTGTGCAAATTTGAGTGTCGGTTGTGATCAATACCGATGACTTGAATGGTCCTGTTAATCGAACAAAATAAATGTGCGGCTACGATGAGGCAAATGAAGTTACATAGGCAATATGTGAACTTTTAGCATCTTGTTGTGACTAGCCGATTGTTGATGAATTCTCTTGTGATGAACATTACACGCTAGCTAGAAAGTGTGAAGTCTTGTTTGATATTGGTATCAATGCCTTGTCTGGTAAGATTACCTTGAACATTGCATTTGATGACACCTAGAACTTTCCCCGTTGATCCGGTTGACTGAGTGATGCGAACAATTGAAATGATCTTAGGCAAGAATTTTGAAGAGTGAGCTAAATCTGACAATATACCTTTTTGTGGCCAACCTTGTGAGATGTGTGAACCTTGTTTTGGCACCCATTGAGCCTAGCCTTTTCTTGTAAGAAACATGAGCAATTATGACCTCTCTTTATCCCTTCACCCATAACTTTCATGAAGTATGGTTTGTTTGAATAGCCAACTTAGGCCAAAAGCCTAAGTTGGGGGTGTGGTGAAAGAGAATGAAAGTCAAGAAGTATGAAAAATTCCCCCTTTATTTTGGATTGTTTTAAAAAAAATGGAACCCCTCCATGTAAAAAAAAAAAAGAGAAAAAGAATTGAAAAAGAAGAAAGAAAATGACTGAAAAAGAGAAAGAGTTGGGAAATAAAGTTGGTGAAAAGAATGAAGAATAATGGGGTATCTGGTGATTCATGATGAGCTGAATAATGGGGTGGAGTTTGGACTTGTTTGAAATGTTAAAGAAAAGGAGGAAAGTGATGTTCAGACCATACTTCATGAAGGTAGAAGCCACTAAGCCTAAATGACCATACCGTTACACCCAGCCCCGTTACAAGCCTTAAAAGGACCTTTTTGATCTTAAGTGAGCTGAAACGAATGTTGATTGGAAAATAAGGGCAAGCCTATAGGTGGATTCATGCATGTGTTCATCTTTGTGAGTGTGAGAGTATATGTGATTTCGGAGCCTTAAATTGATGAGAAATCTTGTGTGAATATGGAATCATCTTTGTTGTGAGGGCATTTGAATACCTTTGTTGAGCTTGAACTTGCATTTTAAGCAAACATTGTGAGCTTGAGTACTCTTGATGATGGTGAGTCACAATTTGAAACTTTGAGTGCACAATTGATCATTGTATGAGTAATTTGAACCTTGTTGTGTTCATTTATGTTGATTCTTATGCAACACTATTTGTAGACATTCTTATTGAGCTGCTGATCTTGAGTTTTACTTGAGGACAAGCAAAAGTTTAAGTTAGGGTGTTGATGCGTCCGAGATTTCGACCCATTTGGGCTTTGTTTTGATAGTTTAAGTGTCCTCAAATGCCTATTTTATGCTCTAAAGTTATGTTAAAGTGTTGATTTAAAGCTATGAAGACTAAAGAGCAAGGCAAGGACATAATCAAACAAAAAGGAACTGAAGAGCTGAAGAAGTGAAGAAAAAGCAAGCTTGGAGATCGCCAAGACCACTCGGCGCACCGCCGAGTGGCTCTTTAGCTCGCCTAAGTTTCAGCAGCCTAGCCCTGGGGAAGAACCAAGTTGGTGACAGAAATGGGCGGTCGGTGGATCGCTAATCGGTTCCGCGACAACAAATTGGATCGCCCAAAAATGCAGGACCTGAGTTGCTGAAGGCCAATGCATAATGGCGATGGAAGAGGACAATCGTCGGATCGCCGATCCACTCGGCGAGGCGCGACTTAATCCGTCGAGTGGACTTTCATGCTAAATTTCGGGAAACTATAAATTGGATTTAAAATGGAATTTTGAGGAGTTCCGAATAATTCCCATTCTAGACTTAGAGTTTTCTCTAAATTTTTGAGTTGGAATTGTATAATTTTGGAGGATTTGGAAAGTGGGTCTTTGAATTTCACTCTTAGAAATCATTGTAAAGGCTAGGAGACTCTTACCCAGATCATGGCTAATGCGTTTGGTAATCGTTTCTCTGTTTTTATGATGTGTAGCTAAAACCCCAATTCTTGGGGTGTCATGTGTTTATTTGTCTAATTATCTTATGGGTATTGTTGTTTGATAATGAAATTATTGTTTTAATGTGGGTTTTATCATTAGCTGAGTTTTAACTTATGAATTATAGTTGCAAATGCAATTCTAATTTTGAGTTCTTAGCTTGCTTGAGAAAGGAGTTTTGGAACCAAAGCCTTTGACTAATGATTTGTGGGTATTGGGTCAACATGCGTTCAGCTCGAGAGAGTGAATTTTGAACCCAATCCTACCCATCTAGCTCGAGAGAGTGGATGTATTAAGGTTGTGGGCTGATTACCTTGTTAAGCTTGTTGATGTTCGAAAGAAATTACCTGAACTGTAATAGTTGTTCGAGAGAAAATTATTACACTTAAAGCCTAGCCTACCCACAGCGCTTCAGCAATCCATTGTTAGATTTCAATTACCCATATAGCATAATTAGCTTGTAAACGATCACATCCCGAGAATTCCTCTATTAATTGTTATATTCCCCTGTTTTCATTGTTGTTTCAGCTATTCATTGCAAAAAAATCCAAACCCCCATCTGACATTCGTTGTCACCCCTTTAGATTTATTTTATATTTTCGATAATTTTCATTCCTATTAACGTTTAGACCACGTTTGTACCTCATAATTGAATTTTAGACACGTAACACTCCCTGTGGGTTCGACCCTAACTCTTTGTTGGGTTTTATACTGACTAACGATCGTTTGCACCTAGAATCGGATGAGGTGTACTTGAAACGTTTAATCAACCGACAATAGACCATGTTAGCTAACCATGAAATTCGATGTAATTCCCATATCGAAAGGGAGAGTCTACTTTCCATGGTAGGACTCCATATCATATCATATGCTATTTGTGGATCGACTAGCTAGGTCATTTAAGACAATCCTACAGGGACATGTAGTTTGGAACTAGAGGTTTCTACTAGAGACTACCCTAGTTGAGTCTCCACCTTAAAGTTCTCTCGGTGCTAAGTTAAAATCCCAACAAAATAGTCAATTTCATAAACATAATCATCATACATGGAACAACACAATTTAGTTACTAATCCAAGTTTAAATCATTATAGAGTAGCTCTTTAAACCATATGTGAGAAAATATTTCACCATTCACGATATCTTAATATGATAAATCCTTTCATAATTTCATTGATTTTTATCATGAAATCAACCTTTAGCTCATAAAACATCTTTTCATAAATCATGCATAAACTTTCATAAATCATCATTCCCGAATCCATAGATTTCTTCATAAACTCATATCTTCATAAATGTATAGTCAAAATCATGAATAATGCATGGGTATTATAGAAATCAATAGAAAATCATGTAGTTTAATCAAGACATGCATAGAAAGATTGAAATTGAATAATTAAATCAACATCAATTAACACCTATGAAGATCACATGAAACCCTAAGCATGTTAGGAGAAATTGGATTGGAAACTTAGAAATCCTTTGGGACCCATTGGATGAATGAAATCCAATGGTGAAATCCCACATAACTTGATAATTAAAGCCCAAAATAAATGGTGAATTGAAGACTTTGAATTGAAACCCTAGCTTCTTCTGCCTTAGCTTGAGAGAGAATTGGGGAAGATAAATTTGGTTGGGATTTGGGAATTAGTAGAATGAATTTAGAATGGGTAATTTTAGAACTTAGAAATCTTATATAGGGCTTAAATTAGGGTCAAAATGACATAATTTAGGTATTAAATGTATATAAAAAGACTCAAATAGCCCTAACTTAAAAACTGTCGAAACACCCTCTATGAAGCCATTCCCGAACCGTTAATCGCTTCACTGTCCGTGAAAGCTATCGTGAACAAGAGGGTCATCTGGGATTTTCTAAGTCAATTTCCACGGACATGTCTAGCATCTGTGGGGCCTTATACTGGTCGTGAACCTGTCTGTGGATCATTGCCTTAGAATATTTTTTACAAGGCTCGTGTTCAAGGATAACTTCACTGACCGTGACTCTTCCACCATCCTTGATTCCTTCCTTAGACCCTTGACTTAGAATATTTTTCACAAGGTTCAGGTTCAAGGTTGGGTTCACTGACCGTGGACCCTTTCACCTTCCTTGAACTCGTCCTTACACCATTGCCTTAGGATTTTTTTCACAAGGTTCGGGTTCAAGGTTGGGTTCACTGACCGTGGACCCTTTCACCTTCCTTGAACCTGTCCTTAGACCATTGCCTTAGGATTTTTTCACAAGGTTTGGTTCACTGATCGTGGACCCTTTCACCTTCCTTGAACCCATCCTTAGAATTCCATTTTTTAACAAATTTCCAACTAGCTTTTCTCGTTCCAACTTTCAATTGACTTTTTACACTTTTGATGTGTTACAAGAATTTCATTGACTTGTTTAGTAAATTGTTCGTGAATGTATCATTGGTGGATCCCTTATTAAAAATACTGAGGTATGCTAAATTTATAAAGGATCTATTGAAAAAAGAAGATTATTGTTGATGTAGTAAGTGAAGGTGTCAGATCATTATAGTGCTATTATGGTGAGAAACTTTGCACGTAGCTTTCACGATTCCATGCACAATTGGAGTGTATTTGTTTAACAAGGCTTTGTGTGACCTTGGGACTTTGTAAAAACTCGATGCCCCTTGGGATATTTAAGAAATAGGGCTTAGGAGCCCCTAAGCTTACTGCAATGTGGTTGCTCATGGTAGATTGGTCAATCAAACATTTGGTTGGAATTCATTTCGATGTGCTGGTGAAAGTTGACAAGTTCATCCTTTTGATGGACTTTATGGTATTGGATTGTGATGTAGACCTCGAGGTGTCTATCATCTTAGGACACTCATTTTAAGCTACCAGACATGCATTGGTAGATGTTGAGACGGGTGAACTTAAGTTTCCAGTTGGTAGTGAGGAGGTCATGTTCACTGTGTGCAAGTCAATAAAGCCACCAAATTAATATCAAGTGTTATCAGTGATTGATTCAAAGGATGAATTGGTCAAGAGTCCTTGTGAAGAAGTTCCACCTCTAGATTATTGTTGATCCTTGAGGTAGTATAATTGAGGCGCGATGTTAAATCAAGTGCTTCTTGGGAGGCATCTCAAATACTTTTCAATTCTTTTTACTTCACTCTTTGTTGTTTTTTTGTTTGTTTTAGGGATGTAAGAGAATAAAGAGTGCCAAGTTTTGGAAATGCTCGCACCAGGTACATGTGCAAGACCTGTGAGTCATAGGTGCCACACTGCTAAACACAGGTGGAGAGCAAATGTCAACCAAAATACATGGAAGAAACTTTGACCCAATTAAGCACATGTGTTATTTAGGTGCAGACCTGGTGCACACATGTGTGACACATGTCCATCATAGTGAATTGGAATGAAAAATACTAAAACATCATCAATTGTATGGCACATTCTAGTCCCATGTTCAAACATGCGAAACACATAGGCCAGTGCAAGCGTAGGTATGGCCTTGTTCTTGAAATTAACCCAATCATGCGACAAAAATGTGCCAATGCAAGATTAGGTAAGGCCTTTTTCTTGAAATTAACCTGATTAGATGACCCAACTTAGTGCCGACCCACTAATCCCATTTTCCCAAACCCCTCAGATGATCGGTTATTCCCCTTCTCCTAAAACCCTTCTCTCTTACATAACAAAACTCATATACTCGTACTTCCTCCACAACTTCTTTCCTTTCACACCACTACATTGGTAAAGGGATTGAACATTTCCTCTGGGTGATTTCAAAAAACCACAATTTGAAGAACTCCCCAAGTTCAAGTTGTTTTCACTTAGTCTCACATCTCATCTTTGGTATGTTCCTCTATTTGGAATGTTTATCTTTGTTTAGATGTGGAGTATAAGAGTAGTAGCATATTAGATTTTTTCCCTAAACTACGATTATGCGAACACATTTGTTGAAATTTATTTGATAAGGAGTTCTTGTTCTTGAAATTAGAATTTAATGGGTGAATGTTGTTCTATGTGATTTTTCATGTTAGTTATCTCTTAGTGATATCATGAAATTTTAGTTGGAGGTGAAGTCTGAGTAACCCGTCTTTGTTTATGTATTGCATGGATTGGCCTTATGATGGATTAGATGGTGTCATTACTAAGGGAAAACTCATCATTACTTTTATTTCTTGATATTTTGGTTGATTAGAATGTGACTTGCATACATTGATATCATGGGAGCGATTTGATTAGATATTAATCAATGATGAAGTTAACATTTATGGATAAGAATAGTTATGAACTTTGATGAATTATGTTTAATCGTGTGTATAACTTGATAGTTCCCGATGATTGATGGGGTAACTTCCTTCTTTAAGAGATGTTGTTAGGGTTGTGTAGTGAAGTCTTATTTATCTTTCAAGAAGTTTGAGTACCAGTTAGAGTCCTTAATAAGTTAAAAATCTTGGCTTAACTGAGTTTAGGCCTCCCATGGAAGACTGTGAGCACTGCCAAGCACATGTGTGTGTCAGGTATTGCCCTACGTCTTGCAGGTGCAAGGTAGGTGAAGGCATAGGATATCATCTCTACCGCCTCGCATATGCATTACACATGTGTGTCGTAGGTCTTAATCTGTGAAATACAGATGCCACTACATGTCAACCTAGTTGGCGTTAGTTTTCTATCTCCAGCATCCACTAGACATGCTAGTTGCAGGTCTCCACCTATGAGTCGCATGTATCTCACAAGTGTTGCCTAGTTCCTATCTTTCTTTAAGATTATTGTATTTCCATTTCATTTTGATTTATTAGCTTCTTCTAGTTGTTTCTTTTATTATTCTAGGTAAATACAAAAAAATGTTGTTATGTTTGCATGGTACTCATTTTATTTTACACACTATGACGTCAAACAAGAAACATTCTGATAGGAATGCCCACAAGGCTTCCTCCTCTTCCAAGAGCAAAAGCAAGATCAAACTCCTGCGACTCCGGCCAATTAGGATGATAGGATCTGATTCTACGTGGAGAACATTAAGACCTATTTCATTAAGTTTAAGTAAAGTTGGTCTTTAACTCCTAAAAAGAGTTTAAATTTGGGAGGACTTGGGAGTAGTTCCTAAACATCACACAACAATTTATTGATAGGGATTGGTTGAAATGTTTTGATGCAACGGGTGGTTGTTTCCCCAATTCGGTACTTGAATTATATGCCTCTTATCAAGCGAGGAAAGACTCAATGAAGAAAAAGAGAAGGGTAGAAGAGTTCCCCTACTTACCTTCAATTTTGGTGCAGGGGAAGGCGATTGATATCACCCTTGATCCCATTAAATCAATTTATTGGAATGAGCCTATTTGTCTGGGGTGTATATTCTCAGATAAAATTTCCTCCAAAAGTCACCAACGTTAAATGGTGTTTGAGGTCATATTGGTTTGCCAGCCTTCTAGGACTACTTTAGTCAACGATATTTCTAGGAAATTCCTCACATTCAAGGATTATGGCTTGATTTTATTTGCTCTCACCTCATGCTTTTGAAGGATGATCACAAGGTCTATATAGAGGTAGTCATCATCATAACTTGCATCATGTTCGGCATCTATGGACACTTTGGAAAGATTCTGGTCATGCAAATAAAGAGGAAATCTTAGCAACAAGCTTTTTCCATGCCTTTCCCAGTTCTTATTAGCAAGTTGTGTGCTCTAGAAGAGATACCATATTTTGAGTTGGACAAAGTTTGCCCTGCTATTGGGGTTATTGATATTGAGAGGAAGCAGGAGGTTGAGGCTCCTATAAACAAAAAGAAAAGAACGCAAAATATGGGAGTGTTTTATAATGCCCCTACTCATGATGTAAGTTAGCCTAGTCTGGATGTCCCCACTCCCGCATTCTAAGGAAATGCCTCTAACATTGAGGAACAACTTCCTAGGCCTTCTCAACCTATATTATCTTCTAGACCAAGTGATATTTTTAGAAGATAGTTGACATGACATATGCTAATAAGAATCACCTTATCAAGTTTTCCTAGGCTCTCCTGGTCCTTAATAAAAAAGGCTGTAAAAATGCTATGAAGAAAGTCGTTGACAGCCTGAACAACATGTGAAAGAGAATAGATGATGTTGAAGGTGCAATAGCTTCTCTTCAATCTGACATAACTATCAGGAAGGGAAAACCTTGATAATATCCGGGGATATGACCTTCATTTATGAAGCATTGGCTCCTCCGAGAGATACGTCAGGGCCGATGAATTTACTAGGCAACTTTAGCATTGATATGGATCAGTGGTCCAATGAAGAGAATGTCCATCTTCAGTGGGTTCTGAAGAAGTCATTGGCCACAAATCACTCCTAAGAGGGTGGAGCAGGATCTAGCTCAACGCAGATCAGCAAGAGGATGACTCTTAGTAGCAAACTAATGAGTTGGTATTTTACCAACTTATTCGACTCTTATTCATGAACTTGTTACTATATTTTAATTATAATAAAAGAGATTTTAGGCCCTTGTATTCTTATGTGTAGATATATCTTGGAAAATGAAAATGAAAGATTTGGAACGAAAAATTATTAAACATATCAATGAGGAACCGACATCCACCTGGAATACATCAATGTTCCGCCGGCTAGGAGAGAAGACACTATCTTAAGCACTTGTTCTTGATAGTTTTGCATCAGTGTTTCCCTAGTGAAGACGCAGGTGCCACTAATTTGGAGTGCACTAAAGCAGTGCCACACTGGCGTTGGAAGGTTTTGCACCGGTGTTTCACCAGTGTAACTCAAGTAATATACGGACATTCAAGGGCAAACTCATACTTGATATTGAAAAGGATTTCCTTGGATGGTTTGAAGGATATTATTGGGATATGTATAATTATTTACTATCATCTTCTTTCCAATTGGGGGATATTGAAGAATAGTTTCCATCATTGCAAAGTAGAGAGTAGAAAATAAATATTGAAGGAGTTTTTGCTTGCTAAATAAGAAAACCTGAAATTGTACTTCTCTAAACTTGGATCTGAATTTGGTTACTGACGATAAATGGAATGGAGTATTCCGTTGTTTGTATGTCCTCTATTTTCTTATTTACGAGTAGCTAAATCTCTAGCTAGGGGTGTGTGTGCATGATATGTGTGAATACTTTAATGGGCAATGATTAACTAGTGCTAAAGTTAGTTATTATGCATGGATTTGGGTTTTCTTCAAGGTTTATTTAAAAATCAAAGGTTAAAAACATTGGTTTAACTCTCTTACTCTATTTTGACTTAAGAACGAAAAATAATATTGGGTAAGCCTTCATTAGTGAGAACTTGGGAAATTGGTCATTGTATTAGAGCTAGAGATAGTCTAAATTGATTTCTCATTTAAGGGTAGATTTAGAGATAGCCTAATCCAATCAAGCAATGTTTGGTGTTTTGTTTACATGATCTTGGGGTTTAGAAGAACCCAAGAAGTACATATCCATTAGTTTGAGAGAAAATTGGATATAGTGTATACCAAATGTTATACATATGCTGATTCATTTGTAATTGATTAATCATTACCTATTGAGTTGAAACCCCATCGATATTGCACACACCCCTAATTATTTCCAACTTGTTGAATCTCTCTTTTGTTTTGACCTATGTCATCATGATACTTTAAATTTGAATCAAATCTAGTGTTTCCCAACTCCCCCAATTTTACATGTATATTTGGACTACATCGTGCTAGTTAGTCTTGAGTTGATGATCAAATAGAGCATAATTCCTTCTACCAATCTTTCTGGTTCGATCCCGACACATAAAATTGGATATTGTTTTTACACACGACTTCCTATACCTTAATTATGAGGTATTCTTGAGCATTATTAAACTATGGCTTCATTGAAAAGTGTCACGCCCCAAGGCTACCCCCTTGACGTAAACACGGGACCTAGGATCACGAGTGACCCTAAGCTAACCCTGAAACTGGCATATAATAAGCATACTAAAACAAACTAATTATAATGATACTATGCGGAAGCTTAAAACCATAATTAACTGAAAGTGGGGAATACCCAAAACTGATCTGATTATATTAAATATACTAAGAGGTTAATAACAACTGAAAGAGTAAACTCAAATCTAAAGCTGAATATAATACAATGTCTGAAAAAGCCTCTAACTGACTAAAGTTGCTGGGACATGCCCCAGCTAACTCTAGCAAAACTGAAAACTGAATAAAAAGACTAGAGTTTAAAGCATGTCTATTGTCCTCGAAGTATGAGGACTCACCACTGAAGCTGCTGAACTGGAGATCGGGAACAGATCTATGCGTGATATGGATGCTGAGTACCTAAACCTACATCATGAAAGGATGTAGCGCAGAGTTGTGTTAGTACTTGGCATGTACTAAGCATGCAGGATATAGAGTATAGCTGAATAAAATACATAACTGAACAAAGCATACTGAGGAATAACATAATCTGAACTGAATGTAAATGTTGGAATATACTGAAGACTGAACTAAATGCAATGACCAAGTACTAATTCTGAACATGACATACTGAGACTGAATGCTGAAATATAACTGAAAACCTGGTCAAATGCACTGGAGTCTGACTGTGGGAGCTACTATTAAACGACATAAAATGACGTCAGCTAAACGCGGAGTCCGATGTATACGCCCCATCGAGTGTACCCAATATACATTGCCAGGGGTATAAAGGCATGATTGTTCGATGTATACGCCCTATCGATAGGACCCAATATACCTTGCCAGGGGTATAAAGCCATGAATGGCGTGATCACTAAAGTCGATGCCCAACAGAGGGGACTGATAAACCTATAGGGCACGTAGTTCTGGGACTATGAGGGTACGCTGAACCCTAGTCCAACTCGGTCTAAGCCTACTCCCAACTAGAATGTGTATGACACAACAAAATAGAAATACTAAATAGCTCAATGTTCTGACATGCAAAATATGAGAATGCAACATTTAAATACTGACAATGAAACATTCTTAACTGGAGCATGTATATCTGTTTAAACTAACCTAGCAAGTGTAATTCATGAACTAAAAGAATCTACACAACTAGGGTTCTGAAATTCATGCAAAGAACTAAGCAACGATCTCACAAAAACATGATAATCTTATTAAGAATACTATAACAGCTAATTCACAACAATTCTTCAAGGTTTTAGAAACCCTAGGTCTAAACATGATATAGAGAATCAAGAATCTGACTGAATTCTAGGGATCTAGTGAAAGAATAGAATCCACTAGTGAAAGAATAGAATCCACTAGTGAAATCCCACATACCTGGTGATGAAATCTATGGAGAAATCCTTCAATTTCGGGGCTGGAACTTTGAAGAACACTGCTGCTTGTTCTTGGTAGGTTTGGTCGACTTTTCCTCTTTTTTTTGCTCCTAGTTTGGATGACTTTTGGAGAATGAGGGTTTTGGGTAAGTCTGACTAAGTTATTAGGCTTAGACTGAGTAAAACGACGTAGTTTAGGTGTAAAACGATGCAGTTTAAGGGCCCCAACGCATGGAAAAAGGACCAAAATGACCCTAACTTAAAATTTGACAAAGTCCACCCACAGAGGGAGCTACGGTCCATGGATTGACCTACCAACCATAGGTAGGGTTCGTCGGTCCAGTCAGCCCGACAGGGCTTCACTAAAACGAGCATAACGTTTTACTCGGAGATGAGATTTTAGAAAATTTGGTGGCGTTGGAAAGAGGATTCAATTATATATCATTTGGTAGGTCATGGGCCACCTAATTCCTTTTGTGCTAAAGGTTATGACCATTTGAAGTTGACCCAACAACAATTTCCCTCTAACTGGCTACTGACCCTCAACTACGGTCCGTAGGTCCAACCACAGACCGTACTGGTCGTCCGTGGGTGGAATCAGAGACCATAAATATTTGGTGCTCAACAACGGACCCCACCTACGGACCATGTGTCAGACCACGGACCGTCGGTGGCTTCCGTGGTTCTTGCACCAGGTCTGGAAAGCTGTAATTTTTTTCTATTTTGCTCAAATTCAAGGTGTTACAACAAGGATTGGCTAGAGATTACTTTTATTTGATCTTTGATTTTAGATTTCATGCACCGTGTTTTCTTTTTTACTTTTCTGTTATTTTTTGGTGTTGAAACAGTTGAGCAATGAGTCACATGTATGATGATGAAAGTGTGGCGGGTTTTGCTAATGTGGAGGATGAACCCATTGGACATTGATACAGCTAAAACTACTCATTAAAATAAATCCAAAGAGTAAGTGATCTTCGTCAATATAAAATACCCAACTATGAGTCGTGGTCGAATCCCACACGGAGTAGTGTGAAGTTAAGACTCCAAGAAATGAATTAAGATGTAAGTAATCTAATGTACCAATGAGGAAATTGGATTGATCATTCCACCAACATTTATCATATAATTTCAATATCAAGTATGAGCCACAAACTTAATAAAACGGAGTTTAGACATTGGTAATCAAATCTAGGGGTGTAGGGGTGTGTATTGATGCCAATTAGGGGTATAATTGCATTGCTCGGTAATTCTTAACAACCATGGATAAGCTAGGTTATCTTCAATAATGCTAATCTTCTTCCGATCTCATAGCACTAGTTCATAAAATCTCTTTTCGGTCTCATTTATGTGATTTACATACCAATCCATTACTTTGCATTTACAATTAGATTCGGCTAAATTGCAAACATTGAGACAATTACCCACTCTTATTGGTCTGTTTTGAGCACCAATTAGAGATCTAAGATAGGATTACGTTGTTCACCTTAACCCCTAAATTAATCACCTGCTAACAGCCCAAATCCATGGTGAACAGCAAGAAAACAGAGCAATACAACATACTCATTAATTTAAATGAACACTCAACCCCATAATTACACCCCTAGAGATTGGGGTTTTAGCAACCCATCACAAAAAGTGCAGAGATGATACCTTTCCTGGTAGCAGCAAAGGATGTGATGAAATTCAACGATTAAAATCAACACCCACATTGATTTCACTCTCTAATTGTCAACTACGAGAGCAATATTCAAAACCCCAATTGAAGAACACTACCCAAGAGTCTTTCTATCTAAGAGTTCTAAAAATAAAAAAGCTAATAAAAGATAAGATATATCACTTTCTCTCTCTTCCAAACTATTTATACTTTTCAAAAAGATTCCTCCACATCCCATTCGGTGACATTAGTTGGGGTCGCCGAACTAACTCGACGGATCGCCATTCTTGTCGTTCAGCTCGCCTTTTACAGCTTCCAGGCTTCAGGTGTTTGAACATCAGTCAGTGGACTCGATGGAACACACCTTTCACGTTCGGCAAATCGTCGAATATAACCTTTGTTCACTTTTGAAGCCTTCATTTTTCTTCCAACTACTGTCACATTCGGCGATGGATAACATATTCGCCCTTTTGTGTTCGACGGATCGCCGATGCATCTTTTCTTCACCCATTTATTTTAACACTTGGACCTTACCCTTGTCCATTTTTGTGAGGTTCAAACCTTTGGGCGATTCGCCCTTTTAGTTTAGGCAATCATCAGGTTGGGATTTTCTAATCTTTTCAATGTTTTTGGCCTTTCTTCCAAGTCTTCATTCCTTACCTTGTCCCTTGGCCACCATAGCTGCAAATCATCACAATATCATTAGAATAGGACATAATTAGGCACTGAGGACACTAATTGTTGAACTAAACATGCCTCAAATGAGTGAATATCTACCACTCATCAATACGCCCAACCTAAACTTTTGATTGTCCTCAAGTAAATCAAGAACACAATTAGTTCAACAAGGGAGTCTACAAAAGTTCTTAATGAGAGATAATATGCAAGTTCCATTACAAGACTACTTTTAATAACATGCTACATTCCATCATGATCAAAAAGCTTCAAATGATTACTAGACAGTATCACACCAAGATAGAGGTCACGGACTTAGAGTCTCACTAAAGCTCTGTGCGGCACTTGACAACTTACTCACTAATCGTTCAAGATCTTGTAAGCTCAAGTAAGCCCTTTGAAACTAAGATCACTAAGAGAATGAAAAGAAAGACAAGACAACTTTGGAAGAAGGCTTTGCATTGCTTTGTGGAATGCTTTACACTTGGTTGGATGATTTACAATAAGAACCCCTCTATTTATACTACAATCCTAGGGGCCTAGGTGTAAATAATATTTAATTTATGAGTCCCTACATATTTATACTTTAGTCCATATTCTACAATTCTCTCTAACTCTAGAGATTTCTAAAGCCTTCCTGGATTATATCTAGTCCCTCTTCTAGAATTCTCAACTTGTCTAGGGAATTCTAAGGCTTTCTAAGATATTTTCTAAGGCATTCTAGAGTCTTCTAAGGAAAGATCTAGGAATTCTAGAGTCTTCCACTAACCTCTGCATAACTCTAAATTTTTCCTCCTTATTTTATGCCAAATTTGAAAGGCAAAGTGACGGGTCATGACACTCTCCCCCACCTATTGATGTGATGATCGCGTCGCATTGCTGCTGCATGGATAACTAAGTCTTGTGTTTTTGTATGCGTGACCAGTAGTTCATTAACTTGATCAATGCCCTTGTTCAACTCCCTCAGCTGCTTCCTTATCTCTTCTAGCTCGGTCATATTATCTACCTTCTTCCTAGGAGGCAAGCGCCTTGGCGGCTCCTCTGGCATCACGACATTGTTCTCTTCTAGAACTTTCTCCATGCATGGTGGCAAGGACTCTTTAGCACTATTATCTTCTTTCGAACTTGCAATGGTGGCTATAAACAATGACTCCTTCTTCTTAGGGCTTCTCACGAGCTGCATGGCTATTATTCGGACTTGTCCTTCTATCTTTGGCACCTTAACCATGGGAACCATACATGATCCTTCTTTCTCCATGACCAGAATTCATTGAAGGTAAGGATCAATCACCGTGTGACACTTTTGGAAGAACTCTTTTCCTAGAATGATATCAAAGAGGTCTAAAGGAGCGACAGTGAAGTTGGTTTTACCTTGCCACTCGCCTAGTGTGATGCTTACTCCATGCGCGACTCCGCACACGGGAGTTGGTGGTGCATTGACTATCCTGAGTTGGGCGGTACTTGGACTATACCTCAACCCCAACCTTATTGCTTCCGTCTTGGTCATGATGTTGGCCTCTGCACCCGTGTCGACCATAGCACGAGCAGGTCTTCCATTAATCATGATGTTGACATACTACGCGCTGTATTCTCTCGGCTTCTCTTGCTTCTTTGTGATGGCTCCGCATAGTCATATCAAGCCCAACTGCGTCATCTCTGCACCTTGTCCTTGCTCCTGTGTATCCTTCTCCTTCCGCTCTCGTAGGATAGCACCAAGGCTCTTCAGTTCAGGGCACCTTGCATAGCCATGTGGCCCACCATATATGTAGCAACCGTTTCTCGTTGTAGGCTCTGTCTTCCTCTTTGTATCGCCATGACGTCCAGACTTCTTTCCATCGGACCTATATGTATCATGATTCTTGTGATGTGACCGCTGCTCCTTGATTTTTCCATGATCTCCCCAACCTTGGTCATGACTACCTCTCATCTCCTCTCCTCTGGCTCTTACGGGCTTTTCATGCCTAAAGTCTGTCAAAGCATTGGCCTGTGTGATGGCTTCATCGATAGTCTTGACCTGTCAGCATTCCAACTCCATCCTGGCCCAATTTTGCAGCCCATCCATGAAGTGGAACAAAATATCTTCATCCTTGAGGTTGGGAATCTGAAGTGTGAAGGTGGTGAAATCTTTCATGTATGCGCGTATGCTGCCCGTCTACTTCAGCTCCCTAAACTTGTGCTTCATCTCATAGATGACATTGTTAGGGAAGAAAGCCTTCTTGAACTCCGCTCGGAATTTCTCCCAAGTGTTGATGGTGCAAAGCACCTTCCCTATTTCTGACTCTTTAAGCCTCCACCATCGCATGGCCATCTCCGAAAGAGACAACACGAAAGTGTTGATCTTGTTTTCGTCACTCTTCACTCGGCTACACTTGAAGTAATTCTCCAAGTTCCATAAGAAATTATCAACCTCTTGCGGGTCGCGGACGCCTTTGAACATAGGTGACTTGGGAGCCTGAATCTTGGCCTCCCTATCTGTAACACCCCAGAAACTAGTAGGCTAAACTAGAGCTTAACGTGAGGGTTAGGGTGATGAATGTACCTCTCTGTACCTAAAAATATAGGGTTTCATGTTAGAACGTCAAGGTATGACCCCCCAAGGACCAATCATGGGTCCTTGAGGAAGACCCTAGAAAATTGCCTGGGTAGTGACCCACGAAGGGGGCCTACTCCCCGTAGGTCCATCCACGCCCGTGGGTGGGCATCCGTGTAACAAGGCCCCAGGAATCAAGTCCCAGAACCAAACCACGGTTCACCAGCATGGGCCGTGGGTCCAACCATGGTCCGTCAGTGGTGGGTCGTGGGTGAGGCCTGGAACTGCTTTTTGGCAGTTAAGTTTAGGGGCACTTTGGGGTTTTCCGATTTTAATGAATATTAAGTGACATCATTTTATACTAAATTAGATCACCTATATAAGGATTTTATTTCACTAAATTAAGTCATCCAAGCCATTATTTCTAAAATTCCAAAAGAACTCATCCTCTCCAAAAAAAATCTCTCTCTAGAACTCAAGGAAGAAGAAGAAGGAAGTTGGGGCTAGGTTTGCAAGGAAGCAAGGATTTTTCACTCAATTTCATGGGATTTCATAGCTAAGATATGGTAGTCCTTCATCCATGGATAGTCTCCATCCATGGAGTCCCTCCAAATTTAATTTCAAAGATAGAAATTTCTCCAAATGTTAGGGTTTGACTCCAAGTCATGGATTCATTTCAAATTCGTTTATAATGATTGAATTATGTCTTATTATGAATAAATTTATGATATTACATGGTTTTATGTTGAATTCCCCAAGAATTCATGAATTCCCCTATTTTCCCAATTTTGACCTTGTAATGTGGGTATTGATTGATGAGAGGGGAATGTTGTAGAATTATGCATTTGTAGTGATTTAGCTACTTGAATTATGATTATATCCATGTCTAATGTAGTGAATTCTAGATGTGTTGATTAAATATGATCTTTGATCCTTGAAGGTCAAAGTATGAGAATTATGTATGTTTATGAGATTTAAGTATATGTTTTATGAACACGTTTAGAGTGAAGTGTCTATGATTATGATGAAATTGTTGTGTTGTTGAAAGAGTGTCCTCACATACACACCTATGCATGAATATGATACGATGTGAAAGGTTTTCTCACAATATGATGATTCTAAGGTTGAAAGGCTTTCTCACCTAATTTGAATCTAGGAGCTATCTAATGAATTATGTTGGATTGAGTGTCAAGACATTCCTTCCATGAATATGAATTAAGTCAGGACTTAATATGAAATTCCACTTCTTTCATTACTCTTAAGTTGTGCGATAGAGTTTAACTTTATAAGATCTCTCTCCTAATCCTTGCCCTATGTTCTTCAGGATATGAATACTAGAAAGGCTAATGCAAGAAGGATGGAGGGTGACAATGGGAATGAAGGAGCTCCTCCTCAAGCTCCTCAAGCTCCGGTTGATCCTTTGGTCGAGAATGTTACTCATGCGGAGTTTAGGGTGACTTTTCAAGTTATGGCTCAAGCCATGACGGCTCAACCATTAGAGAGATGATTGCTCCCGTGAACCCTAATGTGAATTTCACGGCTTCAAGAGTGAGGGATTTTACAAGAATGAACCCTCCGGAGTTTTATGGCTCCAAACTGGAAGAGGATCCTTAAGAATTTGTGGAAGAGGTTTATAAAGTACTTGCTATCATGGGGGTGACTTCGGTAGAGAAAGCGTAGTTAGCCACTTACCAATTGAAAGGGGTTGCCCAAGTGTGGTATAATCAATGGAAGGACGGTAGGCCAGTAGGAGTGGGTCCCATAGAGTGGGAGGTGTTTAAAGCGGCATTTCTTGATAGGTTCTTTCCCCGAGAGTTGAGGGAAGCTAAGGTTGAAGAGTTCATTAACCTTCATCAAGGAGGTATGAGTGTGAAAGAGTATGCGATAAAGTTCACCCAACTATCCAAGTATGCTCCAACTATGGTGGTGAATTCAAGGGATACGATGAGTAGGTTTTTGACGGGCGTGTCCAACTTGGTAGTCAAAGAATGTCATACGGAAATGCTCCATCATGATATGGATATCTCACGTCTTATGGTGTACGCCCAACAAATCGAGGATGAGAAACTCAAAGAAAATAATAGGGAGGTGAAAAGAGCTAGGACCAGTGATGGTAACTTCTCCAATGCTAGGTCCGATGGACAAGGTCGGCCAAGGTTTAAATAAAGGTTTTCCAACCAAGGGTTCTCTAGTGCTCCAAGGGTCATCTAAGATAGGGTTTCCAACTCTAAACCTCAAGGAGGTAATGGTAGTAGTTCTTATGTGGCTAGATCTACTTGTACGAAATGTGGGACAAAACATGATGGTAAGTGCCTAGTTGGCACGGATGGTTGTTATGGTTGTGGAAAAAGTGGTCACAAGATGAGAGATTGTCCGATGCTTAAGGTTCAAGGAAGATAGGGCAAGCAAGCTCCTCCTAGCGGTTTAAACTCCAATGCTCCCAAGCAAAACCGCTTATATGCTCTCCAAAACTGAGGTGAACAAGAGAGTTCTTCGGATATGGTGACCGGTATGTTAAAAGTTTTCCATATAGATGTGTATGCTTTGTTAGACTCTAGTTCTACTTTGTCTTTTGTGACGCCATATGTGGCAATGAGATTTGATATACTCCCCGAGGTGTTGTTAGAACCTTTTTCTGTCTCTACTCCCATTGGTGATTTTATGGTGGCTAAGAGGGTTTATAGAAGATGCCCCGTTTCGCTATCCCATAGAGTTACTCTTGTTGATTTAGTAGAGCTTGACATGTTAGACTTTGATGTTATCTTGGGTATGGATTGGTTGCATGCATGTTATGCTTCTATAGATTGTAGAACTTGGGTAGTCAAGTTTCAATTCCCGAATGAGCCTATCCTTGAGTGGAAGGGGGAAATTCTATGCCTAAGGGTCAGTTTGTCTCATGTTTGAAGGCTAGAAAGATGATCTCCAAGGGTTGTACTTACTATCTTGTTAGGGTGAGGGATGTAGATTCCGAGACCCTTTCTCTTGAGTCGGTCCCCATTATAAATGAGTTTCCGGAAGTATTTCCGGATGATCTACCCGGTATTCCTCCCGAACGGGAAATAGACTTTGGTATTGACCTTCTCCCAGATACGCAACCTATCCCTATTCCTCCTTATAGAATGGCACTGGCAGAACCTAAGGAGTTGAAAGAACAATTGAAGGATCTTTTGGATAACGGTTTCATCCGGCCAAGCATCTCTCCTTGGGGTGCTCCGGTATTGTTTATGAAAAAGAAAGATGGGTCCCTTCGTATGTGTATTGATTATCAACAATTTAATAAGGTGACCATTAAGAACAAGTATCCTCTTCCAAGGATAGATGACTTGTTTGACCAACTCCAAGGGGCTAGTTATTTCTCTAAAATTGACCGTAGGTCGGGTTATCACCAATTAAGGGTGAGAGGTGAAGATATTCCCAAGACGGCCTTTCGAACTCGATATGGTCACTATGAGTTTCTAGTAATGTCCTTTGGTTTGACTAACGCTCTGATGGCGTTCATGGACTTAATAAATAGAGTATTCCGACAATATCTTGACATGTTTATGATAGTATTTATCAATGATATTTTGATCTATTCAAGGAGTGAGAATGAAAATGTGGGCCATTTGAAAATTGTATTGAAAGTCCATAAAGACCATCAACTTTTTGCGAAGTTTAGTAAGTGTGAATTTTGGTTAAGGTCCGTGGTTTTTCTTGGCCATATTGTGTCTAGTAGGGGTATTGAGGTGGATCCCAAGAAGACGGATGCGGTCAAGAGTTGGCCAAGACCTCTAACTCCTTCGGATATTAGAAGCTTTTTGGGTTTGGCCGGTTATTATAGAAGGTTTGTTGAGGGTTTTTCCTCCATTGCCTCTCCGATGACGGCTTTGACTCAAAAGAAAGCTAAGTTCATTTGGTCGATGCTTGTGAGAAAAGTTTTCAAGAGTTGAAAGATAGACTTACTTCCACTCCGGTGTTAACTTTACCGAAAGGTACGGATGGTTTTGTGGTGTATTGTGATGCCTCTAGAGTGGGGTTGGGATGTGTGCTCATGCAAAACGGCAAGGTGATTGCCTATGCTTCGAGGAAACTTAAAGTCCATGAGAAGAATTATCCGACCCATGATCTTGAATTAGCGGCGGTTGTGTTTGGCTTAAAAATATGGAGGCATTACTTGTATGGGGTCCATGTGGATGTTTTCACCGATCACAAGAGTCTTCAATATGTGTTTACTCAAAAGGACTTGAATCTTCGTCAACGAAGGTGGTTAGAATTATTAAAGGATTATGACATGAGTGTCCTTTATTACCCCGGCAAAGCTAATGTGGTAGCGGATGCATTTAGTAGATTGTCCACAGGTAGTGTGGCTCATGTAGAGGATGAAAAGAAAGAATTGGTTTGTGATGTGCATAGGTTGGCCCGACTAGGTGTACAACTAGTGGATTCCACCAAGGGTGGTGTCATGGTCCATAATGGTTTTTAATTGTCCTTTGTGATGGATGTGAAGTCTAAACAAGGCCTTGATCCAATATTAGTTGAGTTGAAAGAGTCGGTACTTAAGAAGTCCGTTGAGGCTTTCTCCCAAGGGGGAGATGGTGTGCTTAGGTACCAAGGTCGGTTATGTGTTTTGGATGTTGATGGTTTGAGGGAACAAATTCTAGAAGAAGCTCATACTTCTTGATATTCTATTCATCCGGGAGCCACCAAGATGTATCGTGATCTACGGGAAGTCTATTGGTGGAACGGTATGACGAAAGATATTGCGGGATTTGTAGGCAAATGTCTTAATTGTCAACAAGTTAAGGTTGAGCATCAAAGGCCAGGAGGCTTGTCCCAAGATATAAGTATTCCCACTTGGAAGTGGGAAGATGTAAATATCGACTTTATTGTGGGTTTGCCTCGCACCCGAAGGAAACATGATTCTATTTGGGTCATTATAGATCGAATGACAAAATCAGCCCACTTTATTTACGTTAAGGTTTCTTTTTCGGTGGAAGACTATGCCAAGTTGTATATAAGAGATATAGTGAAGTTGCATGGGGTTCCTTTGTCTATTATTTCGGATCGGTGTACTCAATTTACTTCACACTTTTGGAAGTCATTCCAAAAAGGGCTTGGTACTAAGGTTAAGCTTAGCACGGTTTTTCATCCCCAAACTGATGGGCAAGCAGAGCGTACCATCCAAACATTTGAAGATATGTTGAGGGCATGTGTTATAGACTTCAACGGTAATTGGGACGACCATTTGCCATTAATAGAGTTTGCCTACAATAATAGCTATCACTCAAGTATTGGTATGGCTCCTTTTGAAGCCTTGTATGGTAGGAGATGTAGGTCTCCGGTTGATTGGTTTACGGTGGGTGAAATTGATTTGATAGGTCCCGAGCTAGTTTATGAAGCCATTGAAAAAATTTAGCTTATTAGAGAGAGGTTGAGAACAGCTCAAAGTAGACAAAAGTCTTATACCGATGTGAGAAGAAGAGATCTAGAATTTGAAGTTAATGATTGGGTCTATTTGAAAATTTCACCCATGAAGGGTGTGATGAGATTTGGCAAGAAAGGAAAACTTAGTCCCCGGTATGTACGCCTATACCAAATTTTGAAACGTATTGGGAAGGTTGCCTATGAGTTGGATTTGCCAAATGAGTTGGCCCCGGTTCATCCGGTATTTCATATTTCTATGCTTAAGAAGTGTATTGGAGATCCGGCGTCCGTTATTCCCCTAGAAGGGTTGGGAGTTGACAAAAGTCTTTCATATGAAAAGGTTCCGGTAGAGATCCTACACCGACAAGTCAAGAGATTGAGAAACAAGGAAATAGCTTCTGTAAAGGTTTTATGGAGAAATCATCTAGTTGAGGGTGCTACTTGGGAGGCCGAGGTCGATATGAAGTCCCGCTATCCTCATATTTTCCTTTCTACTCCTACCCTAGCTTGAGGTAAGTAGTTCCTCTTGAGTTTTCCTTGTTTTGGGAGTCATGTGTGCTATATGAGTTTTTCCATGATTTCCTTATGTCATGCATGTTCTTGAGAAAGGAATATATGTTTAGTAAGAAAATGAGTTTTATGATTGATTTTCCTCATGTTGTTGTGCATTGAGTAAGAGTTGCATAAATGCTTCATGAGATGAATTGTTGAACATGCTTTAGTTATACTTTTTGAAAATATGTTGCATAAAGGCTCCATGAAATTGTGTTGAGCATGCTTTTAGTTTGGAGAAGGTAGTTCCTCCTATGAATAAGCAAAATTTTGAGTTTTCATGCATAATGGGTTGTTAGATGTAGTTCCTACTCCCTTGTGATGCATTGAGTATGTTTGAAATGGAGTTGAAGTTTCCTCCTTTGAATTGTGCATTATTTTGTTGTTGCATGCATGATGGGATGCTAGTCTTCAGTCTTTATTTTCGTAAGGTGTCTAGATCACCATTCGAGGATGAATGTTCCCAAGGGGGAGATATTATAACACCCCAGAAACTAGTAGGATAAACTAGAGCTTAACGTTAGGGTTAGAGTCATGAATGTACCTCCCTGTACCTAAAAATATAGGGTTTCGTGTTAGAACTTCAGATATGACCCCCCAAGGACCAACCATGGGTCCTTGAGGAAGACCCTAGAAAATGGCATGGGCAGTGACCCACGAAGGGGACCTACGCCCCATAGGTCCATCCACGCCCGTGGGTGGGCATCCGCGGAACAGGGCCCCAGGAATCAAGTCCCAGAACCAAACCACGGTTCACCAGCACGGGCCGTGGGTCCAACCACAGTCCGTCAGTGGTGGGTCGTGGGTGAGGCTTGGAAATGCTTTTTGGCAGTTAAGTTTAGGGGCACTTTGGAGTTTTCCGGTTTTAATTAATATTAAGTGACATCATTTTATACTAAATTATATCACCTATATAAGGATTTTATGTAACTAAATTAAGTCATCCAAGCCATTATTTCTAAAATTCCAAAAGAACTCATCCTCTCCAAAAAAATTCTCTCTCTAGAACTAAGGAAGAAGAAGAAGGAAGTTGGGGCTAGGGTTGCAAGGATGCAAAAAATTTTCACTCAATTTCGTGAGGATTCATAGCTAAGGCATGGTAGTCCTTCATCCATGGATAGTTTCCATCCATGGAGTCCCTCCAAATTTAATTTCAAAGATAGAAATTTCCCCATAAGCTAGGGTTTGACTCCAAGTCATGGATTCCTTTCAAATTCGTTTATAATGATTGAATTATGTCTTATTATGAATAAATTGATGATTTTACATGGTTTTATGTTGAATTCTCCAAGAATTCATGAATTCCCCTATTTTCCCAATTGTGACTTCGTAATGTGGGTATTGATTGATGAGAGGGGAATGTTGTAGAATTATGCATTTGTAGTGATTTAGCTACTTGAGTTATGATTATATCCATGTCTAATATAGTGAATTCTAGATGTGTTGATTGAATATGATCTTTGATCCTTGAAGGGCAAAGTATGAGAATTATGTATGTGTATGAGATTTAAGTATATGCTTTATGAACACTTTGAGAGTCAAGTGTCTATGATTATGATGCAATTGTTGTGTTGTTAAAAGAGTGTCCTCACATACACACTGATGCATGAATATGATATGATGTGAAAGGTTTTCTCACAATATGATGATTCTAAGTTTGAAAGGCTATCTCACCTAATTGAATCTAGGAGCTATCTAATGAATTATGTTGGATTGAGTGTCAAGACATTCCTTCCATGATTATGAATTAAGTCAACACTTAATATGAACTCTGTGGGAATTAATGCTTAGCACCGAGTGGATATTGTATATAAGATGGAAGCTTTTACCTTAGTTGAGTCCGGCTTTCCAATGGGATCCTTTTACACTAGTTGAGTCCGGGTTCCCAAGCTATGTCTCATGATATGGAAACCTTCTACCCTAGTTGAGTTTGGGTTTGTAGTAGCAATCTCCTTATCCCATAAACTATGTGCCCCCATAGGTTATTTAGCTAATGGATCAACCTAAGCTAATTGTATGGTTCTACCTTAGGCAAGTAGGACAACCCTTTTCGGTGTGCGTAACACCGGATTCCATGTTAAGCTTACATGGTCTATGTCGGTTAAGGCTTATTCCCATACAATAACAATATGAACAAGAATATGAATGATGGCCTAAAGAGATTTACTTAGCATGGGTGGGATTTATGGGGTCTTATTTATGCATTGCACAAGTAAGCTTTAAGGTTTTTATGAAGTGTTTCTTTTATGATGATTATGACTATGTTGATTATGGTTATGACTTATGCTCTCTAAACTCTCAAATGATGTTTAAACTTAGTAAATTGCATACATTCAAATGAAACGTCCCTTTTAGCATGTCTTCAAATGTTTTATGCATGGCTATCATACTTAGTGCATTTTTGTACTAACGCCTACTTTTCCTACATTTTTCCCAAGTGTAGGGTCCCGTTCTCAAGGCGATCACCGTTGTGGCTAAGCTTGGAATTTGCTCATTTCTCCTAGCTTGTGGTGAGTCCTCATGATTCGAGGACTGATGCTTCATTTGTAGTTTCTTTCTTGTATTTCCTTTTTGGACTAGGTTGTATGGGTTGTGTCCCTTTTTGTATTCGAATATTGTAATAGATGTCTATGTTGAGACTTAGAGTCTAGACTTCCGCTTTTGCTTTAAATGAAAAATTTATACTTGGACTTGAAATGCTTTTTACTCTTATTGTTATATTGCTTATGTTATGATATGCTAAGTGGATTGTATGGAATATTTCGGGGTTCTATACGCCATGTTACATCTAGGTGGTACCCCTGGGTCGTGACACTATCTCAGTCGAACGACGAGGATCCTCCAACCTCTGTGCCTTCCTTGAGTGCTTTGATCTCGGCCTTCATGGTCTCAATCGTGCTTAACCCCTCCATGAGCTGACACTACAAGGAAGTGATGACCTCATTCATCTCAAACTCGGCACGCTGGCGGCCCTCCAATTCCTTGTGGATGTGGTCAATTTCCTCAAGGGTGAAGTCCTCCAAAGTCTTGAACTTGCCATCGACCTCGTTCAAGCGCCTGCCTAAGATCTCCACGGCCTGCCTCGCTATTTCAACCCTTGCGATCTACTCCTCTCCGAGTGTGACATCAGTTGGATCCTCGCCACGGTCATTATCACTTGCTTCGGTGGTCTAAGGTGGATGAGATGTTAGCGCCTCGCTTGGTGTAGGGTCGAGCAGCATTTCCTCACTACTCTTAAGGTACTTCCTTCCCTTGTGGTGTTTCTTTCCACCATCCAGCCTGACGTTGGTGGTGCTAGCGGCGTTAAAGTCTCCTTCATTGTCCATTCCCTTAGTTACAAACCTTTGCTCTGATACCACGTTGTCACGGACTTAGAGTCTCACTAAAGCTCCATGCGGCACTTGACAACTTACTCACTAATCTTTCAAGATCTTTTAAGCTAAAGTAAGCCCTTTGAAACTAAGATCGCTAAGAGATGAAAAGAAAGACGAGAGAGCTTTGAAAGAAGGCTTTGTGTTGCTTTGTGGAATGCTTTACACATGGTTGGATGATTTACAAATGAGAGCCCCTCTATTTATACTACCATCCTAGGGGCTTGTAATGAGGCTGAGGGTTAAGGTATAGTTAATTTGGCTCAGTGAATTCACCTTTTCAAAGCATGAAATGCTTCTACCAACATTTTATCCCATGTTTGATTTTTTCGTTTTTGAATAACATATAACTAATCTTGGTATGTATAACTTAATACCCTAATTGGTGTATTATCTTATACCAAGACTAATATAGTATAACAATGCCGTAATTTTATTATGCATGAATAAAACATTCAAAATGCCAAAATTGTGTTCGTGGATCTCCTCAAATCCTCTTTCAAACAATTAATATATTTTTTTTACACCAAACACATCTTATCTAATTTTTAATAATTGAACTAAGCATTTGATAATAAGTTTAGATAATGAACAAATTTGTCTTTAGTGTTTGTGCTTTAGTTTCATTTGGTTCTAATATATTGACATAACGAAGGTGACCCTTTGTGCATTCCAACGCGTGATCAATTTGATCCTAAACCCAATAACTAACCATACTCGTTCCTTTTGTTGCCAAAGTACATAGTGCCCACATGATAGGAAAGACTAGATTCTTCAAATTCTTCCTAGGTCAACCTCAAATGGGTTAACCTTGAATATGATAGGATCATTTCCTAGCAACACCCCTTTCTGAACAACAATAAAGACAACTTACCAGTGTAGTCTCACAAAGTGGGATCTAAGGAGGGTAGAGTGTATGCAAACCTTACCCCTACCTTAGAGGTAGATAAACTATTTTTGATAGGCCCTCGACTCAAGAAAGACAGTCTAAAGCAGTCTACAATAAGAAATAATGGAAGTACAAGAATTACAAATAGTAATTGAACAATATTACAACAAAATAATATAATAGTCAAAGTACAAGAAACAACAAATAGCAATAGGATCAAACGGCAAGAAATTTTAAAAGTAATACTATGACCTCTAGTATGGACGAACAAGAAGATAATACACTCCCACCCACTAACCTTATACCTAGCTCGTGTCCTCCACAACCTCCTACTTAAGGTCATATATTTGATAAGTTAAAACTGTGTTATATCCTGTCTAATCAACTCTTCTCAATACTTCCGGTCTACCTCTACCTCTTCTGAAATTATCCATAACCAACCTTTTACACCTCTGGACTAGGACATTCATGCATCTCCTCATCACAAGTCCAAACTATCTTAACCTCCCTTCCTGTATCTTGTTCTTCACTAAAGTCACTCTCACTTTGTCTCGAATATCCTCGTTTCTAATCTTACCTCTCTTAATATGCCCATACATCTATCACATTTTTTATCAAGATCAAACTAAGCAATTCCATCGCATACACGAAATTTTCTCCGTGACTTTTTCATGTTAAGATTAGGAACTCCGATGTGAATTCTGAAATAGGATTAAATAAAACAAGAATACACAATTGTTTTTTCATTTGATAGCTCACGTGCAGTATACATGCGGAGGGTTAGAACTAGAAATTGATTCTAAATACATGCCTGCATTGCCTTTTCCTCAAAAGATGAAACGGGAGAAGCTTGACAAGTATTTTGGTAAGTTCTTAGAGATGCTGAAGCAACTACATGTGAATATTCCTTTCACTGAGGTAATCACTCAGATGCGTGCATATGCTAAATTTTTTAAGGAAGTTTTGTCCAGCAAGAGAAAATTGAAGGAAACATCAGTAGTCAAGTTGAATGCTCATTGTAGTGTCATCCTTCAAAATAAACTACCTCAGAAATGCGGTGATCCAGGTAGTTTCACTATTTCATGTGCGTTAGGGACTGCTAGATTTGAGAAATCCTTGTGTGAATCAGGAGCTTCTATAAATCTCTTGCCTTTGTCCATATTCAAAAAGTTTGAAGGAGAGCTCGGAATCATAAAATCTATCCCAATGTCCTTAGTGTTGGCTGACCAATCCACCATTATTCCTGAAGGGATAGTTGAAGATGTTCTAGTTAGGGTGGACAAGTTTGTGTTTCCAGTAGATTTTATCGTGGTGGACATGAAAGAAAATAAGGAGGTTCCATTAATTCTTGGCCGACCATTCCTAGCTACTGGTAGATAAATACTTGATGTGTATGAACGGAAACTGATACTTAGAATTGGAGAGGAAAAGGTAGTATTCAATATGAAGAAGGTGGATGAGCTCACATTTAAGACAAACCAAGTCGGATAAAAAGATCATGGCATGGGTGCGTGCACTTGGCCAAGCCTGCACAAGGGAGCCAAACACTATTTCTGATACCGACTAAAGAGAGTCAGGGAAATTTCCTTTACTTTTGCAGTTTCTTTATGCCATGGGGACATGTCATAGCTTAAGTGTGGGGGTGAAGGGGTTGTAAATAAAATAAAAAAAATTATTTCTAGGGTAGCTTCTTTGTTGTACTTCTATGGGTTTCTTGTCTGATTCTTTTACCATAGTTGTATTTATTTTGAATCAGACATTTTTTAGGATAAGAATCGTAGCATAATTGTTGAACAAGTGCTAGAAATATAAATTGATTGATTCCTATCTAGAGGTTGTATTGATTGCTTAATTGAAATTTGCTTACTTGTTGGCATGTGAAGTTGAAGCATTATAAATCCTTGAATATTGTGTGGGTGAGAAGATCTTGATATGTACTTATGTTTGAAAGAATCTAGAACTTGACATGATAGTTTTTTTAGGCGAAATTCTAGGACATTTTGAGGAAGAATATGATTGTAGGCTTTCTTTGATTAACCCACTTCTAGCTTAAATTCACCAACTATTGATGATAAGTATCCCTAGTCAATCAATTTGAGCCTTATAATAATCTATTTTTTTATTAGTCAATACATCCCTCTAGTCTAATCCCCTGTGTGTCTCTCTCTTAATTGGAATTATAAGCGGTGTAGTGAATTGATTCATGGAAACAAAAAAAAAGAGGCAATTGAATCTAGTCATGTGTTGAAAAGTAATGAAAGTTGTTGGATGTGTTTTCAAAAGAAGGCGAAAGTTGCCTAAAAGAAAAAGAAAAAAAAGAAAGTGAAAAAGAGAGGGGGGGACATGACTTTCTACAAACACCTTACCACATATTACATCCGTGCAAGTCCTACATAATTTTAACTTGAGATGTCCTACATTAGTGGAGAAATACTCGATTGCCAAGCCTATGGTATTCTGAAAAAATATGATGTACTTCTTTGTGAGAGGGAATGAAATAAGAGTGTTCTTTGTGTAATGCATGAGCATGAGTACTGTTAATAAATGAAATATTCTTTGTTGTGAGGAAGTTCATGAATTGATTTTCGCTTAAATTTCATTGTCAATGAGTAATTATTTAAAGATGAATGTTGTATGCACATATAGGGATGGTTGAAGTCGATTACTATTTCTAGTGTCTTGTGCGTCAAAGTCTAGAGGGGGTCAAGTTGGTCTAATTTGCTCGGGATGAGCAAAAACTCAAGTGTGGGGGTATTTGATAGGCAATGAAATGAGATGATTTAGATAAGTTTTGAGTGTAAATTTTATAATTATTGGTCTACTTTTCATGTGTATAGGGTTTTCAATTCAAGTGTTCAACATGATTAGTGAAAAAAGACCAACAAGAATGCTAAAGGATGAAAAAAAGGAAAAAAAAAAGACATTTGCAAGTGCTGCCTGTCCGCGCGCCCGCATGAAACAGTGGTCAGACATTTCCTCTCCGTGCGCTGGTCGCGCGCTTGGGCTCTCGGCGGCGCGCCCGCGTGGTGGGTTTTTGAAGATACTGCCTCTCCGCGCGCCGGTCGCGCGCCCGCGCGGCGTAGAGGCGTGAAATCATTAAAGGAAGGGTGTTTTTGGAATTTCGAAGGAAACCCTGTGCTATATGATATTGGAGCTTTCCCCAAGGCCAGATATCGAGAAAAAGAGCAAAGAGAAACGCTAGGTTACGAAGAAGAGGAGGTGGAACACGTGGTACACTACTCGAATCCAAAACGGAAGTTGGGATTCAAAGTTTTATTGCTATGTCTTCTTTTTCATCTTTGTTCTTAATAAACTTATTCTCATCCATGGAGTAGATTCGTAGAAGGTATTTGACAAACATGTTGTATTGATAAATTTGTTGGGATTTTGATTTTCATTCTTATGCTCGAACTTGTTATGGGAATTTGAATTAAATTGCAACCTTGTTCATTATTTTATTTAATCGAAAGAGGAATATCTTGGTGCATATTGTTTCATAGTTTTGTTGGATTGAATCAATATATTTTCTCTAAAGTAAT
The DNA here is from genome assembly GCA_029582245.1 of Solanum etuberosum. Lineage (NCBI taxonomy): Eukaryota > Viridiplantae > Streptophyta > Magnoliopsida > Solanales > Solanaceae > Solanum > Solanum etuberosum. The sequence goes on along the minus strand of JAJONR010001237.1, from coordinate 384 downwards.
CGAAGGAGCTTGTTGATAATTATTGATTAAATCTCAAGGAAAAATAGCCGAAGAACGTTACTTCCTTAAGAACAATCATTAACATATTTTGGCATATTAGAATCACTGGGGTATAATTGGTTTATTCTTTAACTTGATATTTACTCGGAAGAAAAATCTAAGGCTTAAGGATACTCTAATAAGCTACCGAATTCGAGAGAATCGATAGAACTTTAGATGTGATAAATGAATGTCCTCCTAGGTGTACATAATTTATTTGTTCTTTAGCTTTAATATTTTGTATTTCTTTGTTTATGATTCTTTTGTTTATTATAGGTATTTTAGCTCTACCTTTTGCATACATACAGTCTACTATATGTTCTTTTTGGCTTATTACGTAGTATT